>JARFOD010153722.1:0-12359 GCA_031763545.1 Mopalia muscosa | reverse complement strand
GTTACAACATGATGAAAGCATGTGAATAGAGCGTTCACAACTGCGACGCAACGTCTCCTCATGGATTGAATGATGCCTCTGAACACAGCTTGTGGGATGCGTCGCCATTATTGAACCAACACTGCACCAAGTTCCTGCAAATTCTGTGGAGGGTTCCTTACTTGACGAGTCCTCTGCCCAACACATCCCATACATGCTCTATGGGTTAAGGTCGGGAGACCTTGGGGGCCACTACATGACATTGGCATTTCTGTGTTAAATTGGCCGCACAAGGTCTGGCATTTTCGCGTTGGAATATCAGACCTGGGCCATGAGCTGCCATGAATGGCAAAAGCTCTGGAATGAGCACTTGATATATGTATTCTGCAGCAGTTAGGTTTCCTTGAACGACCATCAGTCGGGAACGGGCAGGACCATTAAAGGCATCCTACACCATAACACTACCGCCCCCAAAACGGTCAACTTCCTGCACTCAACACTGGGTGTTCCATCTATCCAAACTCTAACTCTCCCATTAGCGAAGTGCAAAGTGAATCTGAGATGTCGTTGTGCCCAGAGAAACCGTTGACGTCGCTGTAACTGGGTTAAATTGGTCCATGATAAGGCCGGTGTGCATGTAGACGAGCAGTGCGCAGGCGATTACGTATGGTTTTGGCAGTCACACGACCTCAAAGCAATTCATTCCTAGTGGAAGTTGCAGTGAGAAATCGATTACGCAAATGACGTAAGACGATTTATCGGTCTTCTGTGTGTCGACGTCAGTGACCGACGTTCCTGTATTCAGGATGCCAATGGCACGTTCACGTTGGATGTTTGACAGTCGTGGCATTGCAAATCAACGGATCATTCATTGTAAGAACTTGTTTTCCCGAGATGTCACTCTACTGTCCTAACATGGGCTCAATAGCACGTGTCTTATAAGGTCACGTGACTAGGAACACAAGGAAACATGCTTTATCCTTGATGTATGCTCGGACGTGCATGTTTGTGCATGTCGGAGTTGCTGTGTGTCATGATATCTTTGACAACGCATTTACCTCTAATAATAATAATATTAATACCTCTTGCATTAAGTTTCAAGAAAATATTTAGAAATTTATGAGTGTGAAGTTTCCTTTTTTTACTCAGTAAATGTCTGATTTACAAATTTATTGTTAGCAAATGAGCAATCGAGAATGGTTGAAACATTGACCCACTCGACGCTTCGCGTTTTATCTCGCCAATGTCTCAAGCAATATTTATGTTATTTAAAATTCATTTGAAACATGCCAAAGATCTGTTTAGAAGGAAACAGTAAAGGATGGCTTAAAGATTTTATTCTATTTTAATTTAATTTTATGCATTCAGTCATCGCAACCGATGAGAGAGAGAGGGCGCCAATGTTCTGGCCTAATATACCGTGGATAATTACAGATTTAACAGAACGTACCTTCGTAGCATTAACCACATAATAGAGTATTATTAAAAAAGAAAAGCAGTATATAGGCATATGTTTCTTCTCGGACAGCTAGATGCAGTTTAACATATTATGTTATTTGTGTCATCTGTAAACAAACCTAATACTGCTAATTATAGTGTAAATATATGAGTATGATATATAATCTCTGGTACAGAAATTACCCTAGGCTATGAAAATAGTAAGTGTAACCCCCATATTCTCATATTACCATAGCAAGCATGCATTCTAAAAGTACAATCGACCTTCTTCTCTGTATAGTGTGGTTTATAGACATTTATTTTTTTGTTGTCAGATATAACTCCTCGACAACAGAACTACATATCGAGCGCTTACGAATCTAATACAAATATGCATTCGACTGTATTTCTATTCGGTTTATTTCCTTAAAATATTGATACTCTGGTGTGCAACTTTTGTGATCTAGCAATATACTGGAACCAGCTGGAAATATTTGGCAAAATTTCACATTTCTTGATTCGTTGCAATATAGACATATTTGTTATCTATACAGGTATGGAATTAGCCTAATGCAATCCCTGGTTGGACGTTACATAATTTATCATTTTGAATTAAAAAATACATTTCCAGCTGTTATGGATTAAATCGTTTCAATATCTATCAAATATCATATATATTTATGAATGTTGTTTGATGGGTTTAACGTTGTACTCAAGAATATTCCACTTATATGACGACGGACTGTCCACTTTACTATTCCTTGTCTGATTAAGGTAAAAACCGGGAAGAAACCTCATTAAAACCTCCCCCGAGATTGCTGGAGCAACATCTAGTGAATCACTCAAATATCTGAGGGTCGACAGACATCGAAAAGGCTGTAGAAATTGCACTCGCTAAACCCTAAGCCACGGTTGTTGGCATATTTATGTACTTATTTGACCTTATATACTTTATCTATATTTAAAAATTAGAAGATGTTGAGAGGTCTATGGTAACACTGTAAATAATAAACAGCTGCCCATGTAGTTTACACCTTAACACGTGCCCAGCTGTGGAAAACGTGTTTGGGATTCTCTTGCGATACAGCAGGCTTAATATAACTTCTGCAGTTGGCAATCGTCTTTACGAATAAGGGAAAGGCAAGTATTGGGCCTTTATTCACCATCAGAGCTTTTGGACATATGTTTCATGTATTTTGACTTATCATGGAATACGGTGTGTCTTGGGTAACTGCTTACATAAAGTCAAACTATTGTGGCCTTAAAACTTCCTGTGGGCCTAACAAGTATAGGACTATTGCCTTAATGGTCAACTTTAAGTCCGTTTATCTATAAACATGTTATAACGGAGGGTTCGGAGGGAGCTTCATGTTGCCCTGATGATCTGTTTGTGAGGTTGTATTACGTCTTGTGATTGTCTTGGTTTTGTCCTTTCTACTGTTTGTTGCCCGTGTTGTAGAGGGTGTGGTGTCCTTCGTGTCTGACACGACGTGAATGTAACAACCGTATGAACGACGTTTAGCCACAAACAAACAAATAAGCATATAACAAGGCAGAACTAAAATAGTGTTTATATTAAATCAAGGTTAATTTAATACGTATCTAAGAAACCCTCTCGACTTCAAGTCTGACATATCTTGCAATCAAAAAAAGCATTGTGGTATAGTGTTGTAAGAACAACACTTTATAGTCATTTTGTAACTTGTGTATAGAATGCTAAGCTTTGGAAGGCTAAACCCATTATACTTATATTATAGGGTATACGATAACACATGCACACCAGACCTTGGAAGGTTATTTGGTCGGGAAAAGGTCTATGCGACAATATATAATTCACATTCAATCGCGAAGGAGTAATTGGGCAGGAGAGGGTGTATACGACAACACCTCTAAACCCAGCTTTGATGGAATATGGGTTATATGAAATACTTCCTTCACACCACGCAATATTTGGTCGTGAGTTTGGGTGCGAGGCAACACTTCCTCTTTGCTAACTGTGGATGAATATTTGGTTGACATAGGGTGTATACGACAACATTACCTCCACATCAACCCGCGAAAGGAATATTTTGGTGTGAGTGGGGTATACGACAACACTACCTCCCCATCCAACCATGAAGGACAATTTGTTGATGGGGAGGGGGTACGCGACAGCACTAACTCCACATCCAACGGTAAAGGAATATTTAGGCATGAGATGGGGTATACGGCAACACTTCCTGTACGTCTATCTATGGAAAATATTTGGTTGTGCGAAGTGGTATACGACAACACATCCTCCACAACCACCGGTGAAGGAACAGTTTGGCAGGACAGGTTGTATATGACAACGCTTCATCCATGACTGACGTTGAAGGAATATTTCCTCTGGATATTCCGCATGTCTTGACAACATATGGCCACTGCTATTCTTCCTGGTTTATTATTTTGTTTTAAAATATAAAGGTAATCGGAATATAACTGTATATCTGCCGCCCAAATATATATTGTCAACCATAACGAACCGCACACAACACAGTCATATGAAATAAGTTAGTCAAAGGATGCTCTGCAGGATGATAAGGCCTATTTCGCACATCTTCTGTAAGTTCAAGTAACATACATGTATATATAAAACACAACATAAATGTATATAAAACTGATAAAATATAAGAACTATTCAAAGTATACAACTACGAATATTGTTTATTCGCACAGTGGCATCAATAGAGTATTAAGGATGAAAATATATTATATCTAAACTACTGTCTAAGCTATAAAGCATTCAAATGTCTCAGTTTAGGTTATTAGTAAATAACACATGGTAACAAACAAAGTCATAGTAATAACTGCATTGTTCGAGGACCCTCATAGTCTCGATGACCTGTGCACTGTATATATTGCAATGTGCTCTCATACAAGTGATAAGCAGCGTCTGATTAAAACATGTTTTAATATAAACAAAAAATATATTGTGCCACTGTGAATACCCGACTAATACTTGCTATGAGTAATTGTTCCACAAGACTTCCTGGTGATTATACGTAGCACATGTTCAATGCTTATTAGGCTAATTGACATTGTATGATCATGTTGTTTATGTCATCCATACATATAATATTGCTAATTAAAGTGCCACTACTAGAGAAATGAGATATTATCTTTCCGATGGCAATGACCCTAGGCTACGATGCACATTTGTAACCTCCGTACCTCCACAGCTCATTAACGTATAATACTATTCTATCAGACAGTCCAAACACAAAGGATATGTGCATTAGCAACTTATTATCAGTGTAAATATTCTGTAACGTTTCTAGTTTATTTCAATGGGCTTTCTTTGCCCTTGCACATACACCGGTGTCTTGTCATATCTGGCGGCTTAGTTATGCCGATTCAAACCTTCTTGTTTGATTTATTTTGATTTACAGGTGATCCAAAACTGACCAAAATTGATAGGCATTTAATTAAATGATTTTAAAAGATCTTTCTCTCAAGACTGATTGAATAACAATATTAACTGAACCATTCCATGACACCTTTGCTTACAATTGTAAAAAAGAGGTATGCATGTGTATTGCTAAAAAGCTATCACACTGGCACATAAATGTAGATAAATTAAAATCTACAAATCATCTGATGTCTTCCAAAACTCCAATAGACAAGTTTCTTAATAAGCCTTAATCTTGATTTGTGTTACGCATCTCGAGAGAAAGTGATAACACAGTACTGTTTAACATGTAGCAAACCAGATATTCGGCATGGTAAAGGAATAAATTAGCCTACAAATTAGTATTTCAGAGATTAACCAATGAATATGTCATTAAAAGAGAACGAGTGTTAAAACCTCTTTGATACAGAGGGAAGTTTCGCCTTAAACAGTCGGTCGTGTAGGTTATTTGTTTCTCTTGTATGCTATAATGGGTCTTTGTGAGAGAGGAGAAGACATTTTAGGTACAAAATGTTGGTATTTATGTAAAAGGGGACTAGCAAACTGGGTGCTTGGTTTGGCGATATTGCAAAACAGTTGGAATTATATATTTTCTATACCCTTTATGGGGAACCCTTGTTGCCACTGTTATGTAGTCTAGTGTTTTTATGCGTGTACTTACATGTCTGTAGTAACCGTGTCCGGGTCGGTAAACACTAAGATAAAAACTTAATCGCTTTGGTTCAGTAAATCTGCCACATTGTGCCAATAAGGAACTTAAGTTGCAAGGATTATTTGTTAAAGTACATGTACCTATTAGTTAATACTTATTGATCTATCGGAATTTTAATGATTGAACTATTCAGCACCAAACATAAATATACCAACTCGCTGATTTCAGTGTGCCCACAACATTTATGTATGTAATTATTCAATCCGCTGGAGTCTTTTTGTCTGACAATAATCTATTTGAATACACAAGGCCGACATTCAGATAATGCCTATTGATTAAATAAACCCAAAATTTACAAGAACAATGCTAGTTTAACGATACTATTGGCAAAGCTTACATGTACACCAAATTTACCCAGTACATATATTTCTGAATCTGTATTTTAAGTATATTCCTTTTTTCCCCCCAAAAAAACATACATTTTGTGCGACTCCGAGGATACACTAGCTTACACTATATCGTGTACAATAAATCTAAATTTTCTCTGAACGTAGTATGTATGTATTGACTAGATACCTAACCGTCAATAGCAAAACCACTACAGCTACTTGAAATCAAATGCTTACTTGTCGACTTAATGACTGCAGATATTTTACAAAATGATTGAAATCAACTCTAGTAATCAATGTGTATGCTTTTAGGAAATGTTGCGCTTTTAGGACATGAACAGCCTACACATTCAGATGCACGAGATGAAATTTTCATCTCTGCCTGATCGATTAATTCACTGTAATCTAACCTCATGACAGAAAAACAAAATAAAACATCACGATGGTTCTCTATTATTCTACTTAACGGTTTAGTCATGCAGAAAAAAATTACAGCTTATTTGCTGTTTCGCCATTTGGATTATTTTATTTTTTCAATAAATTATTTTAGCCAATATGTGTAAATCGGGAGGACTCCCATCCATCTTCCCGAGCCCACATAGTTTGACGTATCGTATAGCTCCATGCATCGACGTAACCACATAGGTGTTCAGTCGTTTTATCATCAAATGTCGTTCTCTCTTTGTGCTTCTGTTTATATGCATCTCACTGTGTACATTTCTGGACAACCACATCTTACTTCAAGATCTCAAAATCAGAAGTGAGTTTTCGGAAATTAACAGATTACCCCGTCTCTTAAAGTCGTTCAGATCTAACGTCTCTTAAAGTCGTTCAGATCTAATAACTGAAATACTATATTAATAATTCAACCATTTTAGAACCCTAACAAATGCTACTCTGGCATCTGTTCGTGCCCATGGCGTTTATACCACTATGAATAAAGGATTAGGCTGTATCGTAATGTTTTGTTATATAGGTGTTTTTCTAACTTTTGGACCAATGGAGAAAATAAGAACAAATTTTGTTAAGTATGAATTTGGTGTGAAAATACTCTGGGGAGAAAATATCAATTGGAAAGCTTCGGCACTCAACGGCAGGCATTTTCCAAAAGTCGAGTGGTAATTGCTATTGTCGGGGCTTTGTTACCTTCAAACCAAGTACTGAACTTGATTCAAAAGTTAGATTGATTGTCAGAACTGAAGTTCGTCTAAAACATTTATTGCTATAAAAATCTGTATACACAACGCTCGTGTGTCTTTCCGCTTTGATACTTGTCAAGTAGCATACATCTGTACGCCGGCGGTTTAGTGGTAAGCGTGTCCACGTACTAATTCTAGTTTGATTTACATTCAAGGGTTTGAGATCGTCTGTCGATAATCAGATATTATGGCAATCGCAGGGGGTGGATTTAATGAAGTTACCTCTCGTTTGTTCAGCAAGTAAATGTGTGAAATGAACAGTCAGTTGTAATCCGTCGCATAAATGGAATACCCTTGACTGTGACGTAAAGCCCCGATCAAACAAACAGGCATCTGCATGGATGCATGTTGTAACAAACTTAGATGAGTCCATGTTGACAAAAAGTCAACATATACATGTGCCTGGAACTGTCATCTCAGTCCTTTTCGTCTACTACTTACAGAGCACTCCCATACATGTTAATGTTTATTGAAAAGCTAAATCTGTAAATTTCGTCTCAATAAAACACCAGTCGACATTAAATAATTACCACACATACATGATTGTCCGTTGACCAATTTTGATGATAGCCACGTCGTTAGCAGTGAACTAGGTACTTCAGAGCTCATAATATCAAAATAAGCCTATACTAAACTACCTTACATCCTTTTTATATATACATTTTGCACAAAGCCGAACAATTGCGTTCTTAACAAGCATCGTATAACCAGGCAAAGAAACACCTTAAAATCCGTCCTACATCGACTCCTCACTTAATTCCTCAAGCTGAATATCTACCACACTGGAGAATTTTTAGTGCCCAGTTTTGGCAAAGCACAGTTTTTAACGAAAATGACATTTTGCTACATTAATATCAGTTTTAAATTAGCCTCGATTTTAACAGCGATTGTTTTAAGAATTCTACAGCATTTGTAGAATTCAGACGAACGTTTTGTATGTGTTGTCACGTCAAATCCAAATACAGGTTTAATTTGTAATATATTTATAACAATTTTGTTTTTTCTTGATTTCAGAGAGTGTCTGTGGTGGTATCTATTCTGACCTTGACCGTGATATCGGTAGAAAGATATTGTGCCATCAGCAACCCGCTCAAGTTTAAATCTACCTTAAAACGTGCTCGCCTTATTATATTAGTCGTTTGGCTGCTGGCTATATTGACCTCTAGTCCCGATGTCTATTATTACCAATCCAGTCCCGAACCGTCATTCCCCAACGGAGTTACCTCGCTCCTGGCTAGCTGCAAAGGGACTGGTGGTTTAGGATGGTTCTATTTTTATGTTGTGGCTTTTTTCGTGTTGCCATTTTGTATAATGGCCGTGTCGTATATAAAAATTGCTAGGTGTTTATGGACTTCTGACGTTGATTCCTTATCAGCATCAGGTAAGGTTGATCAATCAGTTTTAAATAACATTAATTTGATAACATAGTGATAGATACTGTTCATGCTATAGATTAATACTATTCATCATGTCGCCTTATCGAGTGTGTAATTTTCTAACCACTTCACAGTAGTCCCCACAACCCCCGACCACAATTCCCACTGAGTCACTGAGGGGAAGCCGGTGTTGATGTATGGGGATATTACCTAAAGTATAATCTTAATAGAATGGCTATCTTATCACCTTTCATAGTTACTCCAAGCATGTTTATTTAGTTCATGGTTTTGTCAGGCTTGTGGTTCAATTTCACGAGGTCATAAGTCATTTACTTACAAAGAATGGACACAGGTATAGATTGTTTGTTTGTTTGTTTGGTGTTTAACGTCGTACTCAAGGTCATTTCACTTATATAACGACGGATTATCCACTTCACACTGTTTATAACGGTGGAAAACCCGAAGGAAACCTCTTAAAAATGATTAGGATTAATTTGCTGATCATGCAATTTCATGCTGAAGATAGTAAATGTGTTATTTGACTGGTTTGCAGAAAGAAGTCCTTGCTCTGCTGTAAACACACAAATCATCCAGAGAAGAAAAATTGCCAGGATGCTCATCATTGTAGTTGTGTGTTTTTTCTTGTGCTACCTGCCCCATTATTTCGTTGCGATTTTATCGTGAGTCTATTCTCGAATTTGTATCTTTGTAATTTTATACAATTGCAGAGAAAGTAACTATATATATTGATCAAGTTGATTATTCATTTTAATGTAAAAATTTATACTTATGTAAGCTTTTTATGTAAGATTTCAATAAAGATTTATGCATATGGATATACGTAATACATTATAAAAAAATATTTTTGTTATGACCATTTCAAAGGTCAGCGTATTTTTTAAAGTCGGCATTAGACTTTAAATTTAATGGGCAACACTCTATCTTCTGATTCAGGCACGCAGTCGGAACCAAACATATGAACTCAGACATCTATAGCGCAATAGTAACAGCGGGACATCTGCTTATTTATGTTAACAGTGCTGCCAATCCTTTCATATATAACTTCATGAGTGGTAAGTAGTAACAACATTTGAAACCATGTTGAACAATATTATAATAATTATCAGGGCGGACTTGTGTACGAAAGGGCCGTCAACAAGTACGTGATTAAACTATAGCCCTGAATGATGTTTTACCTTCCCCATTTTATATTTTAGTTCATAACGGGAAGCCTCATTATTCTGGAAGGAACCAAATTCAATCCTTTCAATAAATCCTTCTAGGCAGCACCCGGCCTCAAAATCAGGTAAATAGGTGCCTAGTGGCATAAAGTATCGATAACAGTCATTTCTGATACTTTGTCGTCGGTAATTCACATAAACCAGCCATCAATATCCGGAAATTCGTGCTTCAATGTGAAACAAAACGTACCGCCTGCGCAGGAGATTGCTGCTTTCAGTAATAACACGCATGCGCGAAGAGAGAAAATGTCGTAATGTTTGAAATGAAAAGGGAATTTCTGCATATTGATGGCTGGTTTATGTGAAATACCGATACATTGTCATCGTAAATGACTGTTACCGATATCTTATGCCACTAGGCACCTATGGACCTGACTTCGAGGCCGGGGCTGCCTGGAAGGATATATCGAAGGGACTATTTTCCTTCCAGAATAATTAGGCATCGCGTTATGAAGTTGATACCTGACATATAACATGGCCAAAAGGCAATGGGGAGGTAAGACGTCATTTAGGGCTAATTAAACTATATGAATATATATAGGTACAAACTGATCTACTGCTTCAGCAGAAAACTTCTATAGATTTAATTCTAAAAAGTAAACTTTATTATGATAACCAGCCGTGTAAATCAGTTGTGACAAGGCGCATATATATTTTAGCAATTATAAAAAGATACGCCCGGTTTAATTTACTGTATCCGGGTTTTTGTTTACAGAGAGATTTCGTAATGGATTCTTAGAAGTTTGTGGGTGTTGTCAACCCATACGAAAACGTTTATCTTCAGGTAACATCGTAATTCATCAATTATTTGGCCGTTACAAACATTAAAAATTGTTCTTAATCGATTGCTCTAGGAGATACACGCTATTTTCCTTGCTCTTTGTTTATATATATAAATATATATGTCAACTTAATTCGTTGCTCTATCCTCTGTTTTTTAATTAATTTATTTATTCGATTAAGCTGAAGGATCGTACTTTATGATTGTCTATATGTATCACGACGCACTGGTTCCTTGTCATTTTGCCTTTTTTAAATACGGTGAAAACCAGTCGATAATCACATGATGTGATTACCTCAAACACGAGCTTGACGAGGGAATGGAAACAGTGAGCAGTGTATCAATGTACACTCGCATGAATCTCTATTACCCACTCACCATCTTAATTTTACGATGAAAAGCCTGAAAACCGAAAGCACAATGGTAATTAACAAAACATAGTTAAAAAAACTCAATATGGTTTAATCAAAGTTAACGTATTAATTCTATTTTTTTGCAGAACAAATCCGGTTACAGCCTTTCAAGTAAGTATTGAAATTATCTGAATAAGTTTACATTGTTATTAATCCCATCTCAACAATAGTGATTTGTTACAACGAACTTCATAAAATAAGTATAGAGATCATAGGCTTTCTTGTTACTTTGAAATATTGCATGATCATAATATACTAGCGATAATAAACACATTATAGATCTTCATGTTATCCCTATCGATGTGCGATGTTTTGATTGTATTCAAATTCATATTGCTTCCATACATAATGGAAAAGAGCAAAGATTTGTTCATGATATTACAATTTGCTGATCACAAAATGAATTTCCGTTTGGAAAGAATTTCTGTCTGTTGATAAGTCCATTTTGTATGACAAAAAAGTCGAAAATGTCTTAATAATGTGTGCTACCAGAATGTAATAAACGGAAATAAGCTGATTAACGTGTGGCCATTTTCGCAAAAGTTAAGGACATCAAGAATGGTTTGGATACGTTTTTAGAACTCTATTCTAGGCCACTAATATGAAAATACTGCAGATTATTTTCGTATGAAGATTGGCACTGAATGCATTGGGGATGGATATTATAAGAATATGAGGAAGGAACTTGATCGTCACAGCTCTAGTGTGATGTAGTTACATTATAAACAAATACTCTTGGGACTATCTAGAAACCGCCCAAATATTATTTAATTATTGATACACATAATTTTTTCTTTGTTTCTGCAGATCCACTTCACACTCTCGAGACGAAACGCAAATGTCAGAAATGTAGAAGCTATTCCAGAGAGACCTCTGGAGTTCTTGTCTGCTGTTAAATAGATTGTGATAACTAAAAGCACTGCTTACAGTCATGTTTATAGGGGACATCTTTTCAAAGAAAAACAACTTAACATGTATACTTTAAGCATTCCTAGTGGTATGGTGTCAGTTTAATTGTCCCATGAAGGAATCGATGTTAAATGAATCTCTCATATTAATTGTGGTCAGATATGTTTATAGCCAATTTATGTAAGACCTTAAAATCCTAGAGCCAATCAGGCCTCCTGTCAAGACATGTCTCAATAAATTGATCTTTGTTTGTTTCCATATCGTCACACTGCTAACATAATTGCCTATCTCATTTTTACAGGTTTTGAAAAAAAGGGAAAAAACAATTTCTTTTGGCTTAATAAATCTTGTTTATTGATGACCTTATGTTAACTTACAATTCATGGAAACACAATGAGCATACAATTATAAGTATTATGAAACTCTATTACATATCTCCAAGATATGGCTTTGCCTAACTCCGTGTAAAATTGCCTAATTGCCAATCTGAGTAATTATACATTCTCTGGCATTTCTCACACACTGTTTTATCAATGAGTTAGGCCATTATACA
>JARFOD010153711.1:0-12359 GCA_031763545.1 Mopalia muscosa | reverse complement strand
GGAACGGCTTGAAGTGAAAACAGTACCAACAATAACTAACTCAGTCAATCAGTATAAACAAACTAACTCACTGGCGCTAGCTGTATTGGCCATTTTGTTTTAAATGTAAGCGATCAGTAAAAAAGCGCCGTAGGCCTATGCGATGAATAGCAACTCTTTGTAAATATATTAACATTTTCACCCTACACTGACTGGTCCCCTATATAGTATCTGGATGGATTGTTAAAACAATACCCTAGACCCTGTATAAACAAGCACATGAACGACAACAAACGCCTCTGACGCCCGTCACAGCCACAGACTGATCCGCTATAATTATAGAACAATATTATCATTGTATATTTGTCTTACACGGTGTGTACACAGACACATACGTTTTCAAATGGTAGTTCATTTGGTTAAATCATAATTTAAATTATTATATACCTTATTAGAGTGTTTGTTAGAATTATCTCAAATGTGTATTGTGCCATATAATTTTCTGTTATTACGAAACTGTGGCTTAAGATGCATAGTCCCAGCTCTGTAGAGGGTCTAATCAGTGCCAGGGGTCTAATCTACGCCGGGGTCTACAAAATGGAGACGTCGGACTTTGCGATAAAAGCGAAAGACATCAAAGCAGTTTTATTGGACATTACTGGAGTTTTATACAACGGCCATGGCGCCATCAGTGGGTCTGTCGATGCTGTTAAAAGGTACATTTGGCTACGCGACCATCATGCATGTTAAATGACCGTTTTTAAACGTTTATGCAGGCACAGGCACAATACGTCTAGTCTGAACCAGCATCCTATAATCATGAGCTATGAGCTCCATGCTATAATCCAGACCTGGCTATGAGGTGAACAGATTAGGATTTTGCAGGACCACTTTGGCTCAAAACGAACAATTTAAAAAAAAAATTGGATAAAAAGTTAGGTATTCAAACTATATGTTGGTGAAAAAAAAATCGAAACTATAACTATAAACTGTTAAAATTTGAGCCCATCATGATACGCCTAATTTTGTTTTCCCTTGATCATTTTCAAGTGGCAAAACTTCAATTGCCCATTTCAGGAACTTTAGTTTAAAGCAGACCCTACATTTTCAACGGCGTTTTTCTAGAAAACTATTCATGTTAGAATCTTTAAATTGTACCACTGTAAAATATTTTGTGAAAGTTCTATTTTACCGTGCATTTTTATAAAACTTTTTAAGGTGGGATAGACAAAAAAAATCCACTGTGATTATTCTAATCAAAATTTAAAAGAAATTGCACTTTGAGAAATAAACCTTGAAAAATGTAGCAGTCTTTTTTTTTCTGTTGACATAACTGATAAGCTAACCGGCATTGGCGACAGATTCAAATATTAAGTTTAATAATGTAGGCCACCCCCTGACTTATATCAAGAGTTTATATAGGTCAGTGAGCCCATCGCAACAAAGCAAAGGAGATCCCCAAACTGTCCCCGAATCACGGAGAGTATTGAAGTTGCGGTGGCGTTAGACTTAAATGACGTCTCCACCCAACGTGATTTGTTCAGTCGTATGGTTGAATTGTGTTTTACGACGCGATCACGTTGCCGTCGTGATCCTCTTCAGTTCGAAGCGTATTACAGCGAATTTCTTTTGTGATTGTGAACCGACCCTGGTGATACCTGCGTGTTTACATTGATGATTATCTTTCGTTTCATTCAAGGACAAATAACCAAGTGGTGTTACATTCACGAAAAATGAATAATGTGGTAATCACATGGTTTTAAGGCAGCTTCATGTACGAACCATTAACCACGATGAATTAACATGCCATGATGGTTATACTGTAATTATATACACATCGAATAAAACAGGTGGTGTTTACATGTTTTTTTTTTACGGCAGTTACATTCACAACAAATTAATCACGTGGTATTCTTGTATCCTGGTGGATCCAAACATAAGATATTTGCCTCGTGGTATTCTCTTTTATTATTGATGTGGTTTTCTCGTGGCTCCACCAGTTCCTCGTAAAAACCTAAAACCCCAAACACTATGGCTTATTAACCACACGCTATAACATAAGAAACCTGGATATCCTAAAACCTGATGAAGCTAGTTAATAGATTCGAACTTTACCTTCAGGCTATTTACTGGAAGTGGTATGTTGTAGGTTGAGGGATGCTCGATATCCGACCCGATTCTGTACGAATGAGACTCAGTATACTCGGAATAAATTTGTAGAACGCTTGCGCAAGTTTGGATTCAGCATGACTGAGAACGAGATATTCCCGCCTATCCCAGCGATGTGCGATGTGTTGAAAGAGAGAGGTTTGCGGCCACATCTACTGGTGAATCCAGGTACCGACTATAAAGAGAGAGAGAGAAAAAAGTTATGTCAGAGATAGCCATTGTTTGTAGTTGTTCACGTGGACTAGGGTTTCCTCCATCGATAGGGATAGGGCTGACAAACCGTTAATGTATGTGTAAGTGAAATGTCCTTAAGTATACGGCGTAAAGTCGGATAATAAAGTCGATTTTGTCTGGTTTTATAAATTTAATTACGAAATTACAAGTAATGCGACTTTGTACATTTTTGCAACTTGATCAGCTTTATGGCATTTGCAAAAAGAGTTGTAAAATTTTCTTGATAAACAGTTGTGATATAAGGGTCAAATATACGGACATACAGTTATTGGGTTTGTGAAGAAACTTTGACTTCAGTCACCTGTAGCTGTCCCACTGCGGAGGTTTCCCGTTACGTCGTTACGACAACAGAGTGACGTCCCTTTGCAAAATAACGTTATCGGTTTACGGCAAATGAGGGCGGTATAGGGAATATTGAAAATTAACCGGTAAACCTTAATGAAACCATATAAATGTCCGTTCTCGATGGCTTAAAATATATTTTTTTGCAAAAGTTACAACTTTAAAGTTACAATTTCCTGAAAACCAACATCCCGCAACATTATAGTATAGGCAGCTTGCCCTCTCATGCCATAAAGTGGCAACGTCATTTCGCAAAGTGACGTCACTCTGTTGTCGTAACATCATAACTCAAAACCTCCGTATTGTATTATGTTTAGGTATGATTAACACACATGACTGTTTAAAGTACCGACGTTTTGTTTTGTTTACAGCTGCCGAGGGAGATTTTTCTGGGGTAGACCAATCAGATCCCAACTGTGTTGTTATTGGAGACGCTGGGCACGACTTCACATACGAGAAACTTAATAAAGCATTCCAACTGTTAATTTCATTAGAAAAACCTGTCTTATTCTCATTAGGAATGGGGTATGTAATGTTACAATGTGCTTATTGAGTTGTATTAAGAGGATGGGATATAGTTAGAGGGATGGTTAACTTAAGACACGAAGCTAAGCAATGAGAAATTTGCTGTCAAAAAATGCTAATTTACAATTCTTTTATGATATGAAGTTTAGCCAATGAAAAAACAAGTGTTGTCGAAGCTGAACAATGAGAAAAACCAAAGTTGTCAGTAATTTAAAGTAGGACAGTGTCATCACTATAGGTTTAAGGGTATTTCTCTTGGATGCCGACTCGGTATTGAAGCAAAATCGGGAGTCCTTGCGATGGAGTATCCAGCTTTGAAGTTTACGGACATTCCCTTTACAGCAAGGGAATATCCAGTTTTGGAGTACATGTATTTATATTCTCTGATCTCCTATACTGTTAAATTTTGATCTTTAAACTATTCTCTTGTCATTAACTAAAGACTTATATTTTGTTTTTCTTCAATTTCCCTTACAGTAAATTTTATGAAGATAATGGAACACTGTCGATGGATGTGGGTGCTTATGCCAAAGCCTTAGAAGTAAGTCCTAGAAATGTACTAGCTAATCTTTTCAAACCTTTAACTAAGGGTTAAATGGAGTTTCCAATTTTGATGGTGTGCTCAGAGATAATGGGCAACACAAAACCGACCAGTCTGTAAGGTAGCATAGGATTGATTGATCGGTGTTTACACTGTGTTTGAGTGTATTTCACATATATGTCCGCGTACCAAATGGCACAATTTTGTCAAATTTGAATTGTCTTCATAATTGATTATTACTGTCCTAATTAGAAATCAATACAATAAATGTGGTTCCATTTCAGTGCAGCATAGCAATTTCATTGTAACTTATTTATGACATCAAATTTGATCATCAAATGTAAAGACCTTACACCAAGATCAATAAGTGAGATTTGTGAAGATAAATACTACCATGTCATTTAAACAAATATCAACTGCAATTTAATGTCTTATAAGCTTTGTACTTTGAATCGGAAAGTGAATTTGTCACTGCGAAATATAGTACACAAACAGGACTTTGATCTACTGAAACATCCGTATCAACAACAAACAATTATTTACCAGGTGAAATGAGGTCAAAATATAAAATTATCTCAACCTGTGTGGCGAGTCCATTCAGTTTCTGATTATATCGTATCATTTTATTTATATCTTATTAATTTTTAGAAGAAATACCGGGAGAAGAAGAATAATACTAGTCCTATCAATTCTAAGGGCACGGCCAAATTTTCAAATGTATCCCACAATGCACCATTCAAAATGGAGATTGGGCAGGCTGACACGAACATTTTCAACTAAAGACTTGCACCTTTTACAAACTACATTGCATGTACGTCTATAACCTGTATTCAAATTATTCAAGACATTCTACACGGTTTATTATATTCATGTCGTATTAATGTAACACATTGACATTTTCACACGTTATAGAATCATTCAAAATAACCAGCATCATGAATTTCTACTACAGAGTTAGCACAATGTATAGAGCTAATTCCTCCGTCTTAATCAACCCTATTCATTAAGGTACTACAGAGTAGCTTTTATTTGGTATTCTTTGAAACAGGTCAATGATGGTGTATGAATATTACCTCGCAATAACGAGCATTTTTCCTGTGTCAGACGTTTCCCATTGAATAAACTGTCTTGGCTGTGGATGTTTTTTTCCACAGGGAGACGACGTCAATACGTTTTTCTACAGTCCAAGTAGTGTTAACAAAAAATATAAATTTTAATCTTTGTTTCGTCTCTAGCTTGTTGTAATGAAGAAGTTCACTTTAAAAAATTGTTTAGTGTCATCGATTTCACATGAAACGACCTGTTTTTTGTGTGCAAATTTAGGCTAATTTGCAAAAACGCATACAACAGATCAATTTGATTGGCCCTACAGACGCATAAATTGCATAAAATTAAAAAATTTCTATTCTACTAAATACGCGCTAGTGTGTGAAGTATATTTTATGTGCACCAAGTCACTTTCAATGCTTTTGACCTTTTCTTAAAAAAATTTTGCCTTTCAAAATGGCCGCCAAGTGACGTGATGTGACGCTACTAAACACATGTCAGCTTTTGTCCCGGTCACAAACTATCAACTGGCAAAATTTGTACTTTGAGGCATTATTAATGGTGTCGCATTTTTGGAGCATGTCATTGAGGATCCCCACGATGCGACAGCCAGCGGCAAACTACCAAAGCAGCGGGAATCAGATGCAATTTTGTTTATGCGTTTCGTAGGTCAACTCAAATATCATTTTATATAAATGTACTCATCGGAATACTTGTGAATACTCTTTTCCAGTATGCCTGTGATATACGAGCCGAGGTAGTAGGGAAACCTTCCCATACCTTTTTCCATGCTCCCCTTCAAGACATGGGAATTAAACCAGAAAATGTAAGTAAGTTATGTATTTAATACTTTTGACCTGGTTTTGTGTAATTTATTGTTGAAATCGTCTCGACCATTTTGCCCTCGGCGGTGTTAGCGTGTGCGCTTCCTAATCCTGCTTCGATGTACCGTTCACGGGATCTGTCAAACGTTTTGGCTCCGTCAATCGCGGGGGTGGTTTTTACGAAGTTTCTTCCCGGTTTACCACCTTAATGAAGCAAGGTGCAGTGTGAAGTTAACCGCCAGATGTTTTGTGAAATATAAACCAAGATGTGAAGTGTTGTCTGAATGTTTGGAAAGTTATTCTTCCCCTTTACTGTTTTGTATGAATCGACAAAGTGCTTGTAGTTCGGCGGTTAACATCAAACGTTTTTGTGTAATATTATTGCGTTCATTCACTTGTGAGACATCTGAGCCGAAAGGAAAAGAGCTGAGCGAAGTTCCGATGGGCAAGGCAGTTTAACTGTGCTACGTCCTCATCTGAAAGTCATAGGCCGTACTTAAAGTTGTTTCACTAATATGGCGGCGTGTAAGTCCATTGTGGGAACGAGGCAACCTTTTTCTGCCACAAAAAATTAAACATTTAAATATTTTTTGAGATACAGGCGGACAGTACTATTCTACACCTGAGAATTGGGGGATTGGATATCAATTGGATAATTAATAATTGTAGGTGATGATGGTAGGCGATGATATAGTCAACGATGTAGGGGGTGCTCAAAAGTGTGGCATGGTAGGTGTTCAAGTCCGAACAGGCAAATTCAGGTATGTATATGTTTTAATTATGTATTTACACATCAACCTATATGTTCACTGAACTAAATGTTGACCCTATTCCGTTCTGTTGTTTCTAGTACTGTGAATTGGAACACTCGGTCTCATTGTGTGGGTGGATGTGAGGAAGCTTCCTCTTGCCCTGGTGCTCTCGTAGTTATATAGTCTCGCTAAACCAGACTTCTTGCAAGAACTTTGATCAGGGCTACATAGTCTGGTAACAGAGCTTACTAAACGTTGCAAATAGAAAATGGCTGTTATATGGCCTTGTTATTGTATAGTTAGTTTCCTAATAGGCTAATTTTAAAATATATTTCAAACATAACATTAAACCTAAAACCTTTGTATTTATTTACAATAAATTAATTTGAGGTTTTGGGTTAGATTGAATGTTTAAAAATATATTTTTAATAGAAAACCAACTGTACGATACCAGGACAATATGACGGCCATTTTATTTTTGCAACGTTTGGTATGCTTTATTACCAGACTATCTAGCCGTGATCGAAGTTCTCGCGAGAAGTCTGGTTAAGCGAGACTAGTAGTTATAGGGCAATACGAAGTCGATTCTGTTGTGAAGTGTGTGTCCTTTGGGATTGCCATTTCCGGTGCCTTGTGTGTCGCCTATGACGTGGGGGTGGGTTTCCTTCACTTATTTGGGTATCATGCGTAGCCCCTCTTGCATCATATTGTTGGTAGTTGCTTTTGATACGCCCTTGTTGTTTCTTCCCTACTTTTTCTGTACTCAACAGCTAATAAAATTTAAAAAGTCTATTTTTGTAAGCCTAAAAGATCCTTTGCAATTTCTATAGTATTTTTCACTTTTGAATCCTCGTTTTTTTCATATACTTTTCAATTACAATATGACTTTGTTTACAGTTTAAAGTTATTATGATATTGCCTTATTTGTTAAAATATACATGTATATACCACACTATAGGGCAAATAGTCACTATTCTTCGGCATTTATTAATTGTTGACAGTAGGAGAGTGACTGTTTGAAAGGTAAAAACAAAGATGACCCCCAGAGAAGATCGCCTGTCTGTCCTAATAAAAAGTGGCTGAAGCTAATTATTATAATTGAATTTTCCAGACCTCAAGACGAACGCCATCCAGATGTGAAGCCAGATGCTATAGTGGACAATTTAGCCCACGCGGTGGACTTACTGTTGAAATACAGGTGAAAAACAGCCAGAATAATTCCCCTTGCACTACGACTACTACGACTCAATGTTCGTTGCAGTCTCGCGTGAACCAGACTCCTCTCGCGTTATCTTCGATCACGGCACGAGTGTCTTTTATCAGTGCGATCTAATATATAATCATTTCTTTTTCCCACGAGACATTGGCTCTAAAACCCTGTGCAGGTCAACTTGCGACTGAGAGCATATGGGAGGTTGGCGACTTGAGGCAACTGGCAGCATCATGAGACATCTGAAAGGACACGGATTTTGACCTGAGCGCGTTTATATGCTGCCTTTGAGACAGTCCTTATCACCACTCGTTGGGTAACTATTGGTCGTAATTACTACCACAAACTCGATTCACTCGATAAGCATCGAGTGGACGAGTGGTATTTTCCACTCATAGCAGCACTCGAACAGAATTTAAACAGTGCTCTCGAATGCTTCTGGTTGTAAGTACGAATAATAAATACAGCTCGAGTGGTAACAACGAGGAGTCCCGAAGCAGCAAAACAACTGGCTTCTTTGGGTGCAGTCGACCTTCGCCAAGCTTAAGATACACTTGGGCCATAGGAACTCTCGCGAGAATACGAATGGTAGCATTGCCGCCAAGAAGTTTTAAAAACAAGTTTCTGTCATATTGCCTGGTTATGTATAGATAGTTATCTGATATTTAATTTTTTAAATATTTCAAATATTAAATCGAATCACAAACCTTTGTATTTGCGGTATAAAGTTAAAGTTGAAAAGTATTCATTTATCTAGCGGTGTTCGAGGTTATGTCAGAAAAGTCACACGAGACTGGACCACACGCTGGCCGTTTTTTCCTAAACTTCTTGGCTCCAATGCTAACAGACTCGGTACCTTACCGTGGTCGGAATTAACTCGAGAAGAGTCTGATTCACGCGAGATTATGTTCTTTGTCGGTAGAAGAAGTTTACAAGCAGTTTAAACAGCACTTTGGTCCTGTTTTAATCTCTTTTGTTTGTTGTACTGCTTACATGACAGCTATTATTTAACGAGTCATCAAAGATTAGAAGACTAAATGTGCGGAGATCATTAAAATTAAATAACCAGACCGTTAATCCCCACAGCTATACGTGGCTCTGAATAACATCTTGTCATAACTGGACACAATCACTGGAGATGATCTTCGTTTGGGTCATGTCCGTTCCGCGAATAATTGATGGATAAGTGTTTAACTCTCTGCTCGAGGGGATTTCACTTAGTCGCGTAACAACCGAATTCACATAACTTTCAGATACCCCGCATGGGACATTTTGTTATTATGCTGTTAATGACAATAATGCAAAAAACTCTTAAAAACCTGATGTAATGTTCCAAACGATTAAGACAAGATAATGCGATGCCAAATCTTGTCGATGATGTGTACTATTTAATGGAAAAAGCGTAAGGAGATCTTATTGGGAAGGATTCAGAAATGTCGAGTGTTGGTTCCTGATAGACTCTTTCTACAGTGAATACATTTATTAATGTTATAACTTATATGACCCTAAGTATACATGTGGTGGGCTGAATACGTCTGTAAAGACCCGGCAAAGACAAGAATCGTGGGCTGTAACGGGCCTTCTGTATACCTTAATTTTGTTGACTGATTTTCTCAAGAAAATAATTAATTCCAGCAGCAAAAGTATCTGTACTAAAAATGTAATAATTCCGTCAATTTTTCAGATAATTAAACAAGATGGGTATCATTTTGAAGCTTCCATTCTGCTTGCCAATGGTGTATGTAACTCAATTCTTCAATTTTGCGACATGGGACTCATTTCGTGGTGTCGGGTCACATATATAGTTTCTCAAAGAACAGTATATCCAGGACTACATGACTTTTCCCCTGGTAAATCAGTTCCATATAAATGGGAAACATATCAAATTAAATTCGGCGTTTTCAACTGAAAGTTATTGTACATACTGTTAGTAAAATGTTTGGTTCACTGTTAATGTGACATTTGTGACCATGACGTCACTGAAGTACATCGAATTGATATTAAAACTGTAATCAGTTTTTTGCATAGTTTTTGCTCTGCTATGTTGCCACATATTTTACATGAAGTGCAAACAATTTAAATTATTTTAAGTAGAAGACGAGGAATCATACAAAGCATGAAATAACAGTTTTGTTTATCGATATCGGTCTTCTATACTTTAGCTCACATACTTTTTTCCTTAGGGGTGTCTTGGAAAGGCGTAGTGATTTTAATAAGATGTATTGGATTAATGGCATGTATGACTATTGCGTTAGTGGAAAGTTTATTATGACGTAAATATGGTATTTATGTATGTATTGTTGCGTAACGTCATCTGATGTTGGATTATGATGATACAGATTGTTGCGTCGCGTTACTTCAGCAAGGTAGATATCAACGTCGCCCTGGAGAGGCAAATCACATGCAGCAAAACCTTTAGCCAAACTGAAAAACGATTTTGTATAAATTTTCCCAAAATTGGTGTTTATCTATATACAATTAAATTCGCATTTATTTAAAACTTATTTCCAATATTGTTTCTTTCCAGTGAAAATAGTATATGTATCTGTTTCACTTAAAATGTTAACGGATTCTTTCCGTAAGTTATATCATTACGCGCGACTGACGATTATTACGTCATTGTATTCAGCAGTATACAGAATCCTGTACTGGTTACAGCATTGATAAGTTGATGCAGCGAATAAGATAGGGAAAGATGGGTTGTAATTCATCTAAAGTCTCGAAGACTCATGTGGAAATCATCAGGATAAGACACGGAGTTAAGACCTCTGTAAAATGGTGGAAGAAAAAGAAGAAGGAAAGCCAACAAGGGTCAAAGAGCGGGTTGGAGAGTGATGTACTTCCAGCTGGTCCCTCCAACTCCACGCAGACATCCACATTAGATGACCGCGATGAGGGCAACACCGTGGAGGAGATTGTTCAGGATCGTCAGGTCACAAACCACCAAGAGGATAGTAAACTAGGCAAACTTTCAGCAGAGTCGATTGGAAGTTGCGAGAAGTTTCTGTTGGGTACAGAAAGAGGCAGCGATGAAGGTAAAACCACGGCTGGATTGGGTGCTTTACCACCACTAAATGCTAGGAAGAGTTTGATCGCTAACGATCTAACTGTTGAAGACATCGAAGACTCTTCAGACTTATCGGACGATATGGAACAGTTGACCCGATCTAAGGCAGGAACAGAAAGCCACCATGTTCCTTTGGTCGTCCACACTGCTTGGAGTGATTTCTCTGTCGGCCACAGGAATAGCGATTTTGCTCCTAAAACTAAAGTGAAGAAATTTCACAGTTCTGATCACGGCGAATGCGGGGGAAAGTCACTTACTGACAGACGAAACCGACCAATGGCCGCCAAGGGAGAGCGGAAACGACCAGAACTAACAGCGGTTTATGATGCCGAGCTGTCCATCCCTGGAACTCCTGTACCAAACCCCAAACGACAAGAAGAGGAGAGCTGCCTCAATGCCTGGATGGCCAGGCGTTTGGAAGACGAATGTTAAATACCACTTGAGCTGTCCCCCGGCTGAGAGAGTGGTGGTGAGAAGGGGGAATAACATTAAAAAGCATATATTTTTTGGTTGTAGGTGATGTCATTTCTGATTTCAATCTGATCCTTTCTTGAATAGTTTAAAGCATTTAAGTACTTCTGTTTATAATATAGTGTTAAATATAAAAATAAGCCTACACTGCATATTCCTCAGTTAGTTAAAGGAAACTACTTATTATTGCATAAATTATAATCTTTGTCTATACTCATGCAACCATACTTTTAAGGTGGTGCCTAGAATATAATCATTTAGTACAGTAAACATGCAAGCGTCAATATTATGGGTTATCAGTTGACCTTGAAAGACATAGATAAGAAATAATTGCTTGATGTTCCTGACAAATTGATATAAATATTTCTCGTATCTTCACTGTATATAAACTATTTCGTCAGTAAGATGATTCTTCATTTTTTCAATAAACTTTATCGACTCATTGATTTAATATTTTGTTGCTGTTGTTGTTGTTGTTATAATTGGCCGTGACGTTCCACATTTTTAAACGCGGCTACTGCACTATTTATAGTTGTATTTGAAATACCAAATGTATCGCAGCGTTCAGATTACAAAACATTATTGGACAGCAGTTTATTGAACACTTAAAAGTCGATAATTGTAAAAACTCAAAATTTATTACACGGTTGGAAGCGCTCGAACTCTGTATCCATAGGCGTAGGGGTGGGTGTATTTTTACGGGGGCAGACTATTTTTTGCCCGAAAAATGTATCATTTGCTCGAAGAAATTTTATCATGAATAAATATGGCATGTACCGCTAATAGACAGATATATACACAGTAATTAATGGAGATTCGTCGAAGCACATATAGCCTCGTCATTTTTGTGTTAAGCCGCAGATCAAAGCTAACAGTGGCGGATTAGGATATAATACATGGGATAGGGGAGTTTGACTATCGTTACTTAATAGGCGAGGGTTCAGGGGCCGCTTAGGCCCCGGAAGCTCTGAGAATGAGGAAGCCTGTAGAGGCGATCTCAGCGAATTTGGAAAGTAAAAGAATTTTGGTCATTTTGATTGTTCGATCTTAATTCTTGCAATTTTAAAAGAGAAAAAAGACAACAAGACCCACAAGTATTTTGTTGTCTAAAATGTCACATCAGTCTGGTAGGCAAGGATGTGCAAGAATTCTTCATTAGAACGTCATCAGTTGCTAGCATTGATTTAAATAATTACTT
>JARFOD010153689.1:0-12361 GCA_031763545.1 Mopalia muscosa | reverse complement strand
CCCACGAAAACACTACTATTTATGTACTGGGGTTGGTGCCCAGGAGAGCTCACGGGCTGCCCACGAAAACACGACTATTTATGTAGTGGGGTTTGTGCCCACGAGAGCCCACGGGCTGCCCACGAAAACGACCCGAGCTGCTCATAGTATACTACTTCCGTTGTCAAACCACTGAATCAGGTGCAGAGGCGGCGATCATGCCAAATTCGATTTTAAAAAAGTGACCCGGAAGCAGTCTGACATTCGAGCGGAAAATGTACCAGGCAACCCAAAACACTCGCCACATCCAATGGCGTCATTAGCCACAACTTTCAAAACTAATAATATTTTTATATACCGTACTCTCCTCGTACATTTTAGCGGCAAACTCGAATGCGTCACGCGACCTGGTACCCCACTTGACAAAAAAAAAAAAATCTTTGAAAACAAGACGTATTTTATATTGGCAAGACTTTCAGTAATTTGTGGAGAACACACACTAAAAAAGATGGATGAAGGTAAGAAACTATATTTTGGCTATTTGGGCAAGTCGGCTTTATTTCTATAGCAAGGATAATTCACCGACAAACGAGAGTCCAATTGCATCTAGCTGTATCGTCAGTTTAGCATGTGCTATATAATGACGGTACATGGCACTCTGTCAAGGATGTGTACTTATAAAGAAAAAGAGAATGATTGGGTTTTTCAATTTCAAAACACATTATCTGTCTACGTTTCCAGCCATAAATCGCTTAAAAGGAATCGCTGAAAATACATTGTAAGTTCTTGTAAGTTGTCTTTTGTAAAATTTAATTAGATATTATATTGTAAATAAAAACAGATGTCCATTTACATAGGTGCCCGCTTCCCTTCCTATCAATAATATTCTGCAGCCCATCTCCAATATATAGGTGCTTCCAAGCAAGCCAAACAACGTTGCGACAACGTTTCATTGATGTCGTGTATACAGAGTTATTGCAACGGAATTTTGTGGACTACCAGTTATGATGCCACACCTTTAGGATTTTATTGGCTGATCTGGTTACATGAGCATACAGGTTTGCAAATAGAGGAACTAAGTTTAGACGAGAGGACTGTGAGCCCATGTGACATGATCAACCAATATAATTTTGTGTGAGTCTAGAGCCTAACTCTGCTGCCCTTTACCTGAAAAGCTTTGCTATATGAACCAGCGTGGTACAGTCAGTATGGGCTACTTAAGCCGATCGCCGGTTATTCGAGCGTAGTCCGATGGGTGTTGGAAACCACTCTTAGCGTAGCTGACAACACATAAAGGACGGCACAATCACTAGCGTAACACAGAGACATAACAAACGTATATCAGCTTCTTGTTACTCATCAGGAATTATAGCAGCAGTGTCTTAGGTAGCACAATGTATTGGGCTAATTCATCCGTCTTAGCCATCGCGCCTATCTCTACCCGTGGTGAATGTTGAAAATGGGTCAGCCTCTCAAAACATATACATGTATCTGATTTTGTTGATTTTTTTAGATACACTGAAACAATGATTAGTATTTTACCTACCTACAATAATTTTTTTTTGATGGTTTTCAATATTATTATTGCAAAGGGAGATTATTCAAACGTGTCAACTCTGGCGAGAAACTCAAATAAGACTTTATTAAAAGTTCAGGAAAGAAAGAATGAGTTAGACTGCACAAGTAGAGAAGCATATATGTAAATAGAGAGAACTTATAATTGTGGAAATACACCTCCGCTGTTTGATTGATTGAGCTTAGATAAAAATACTTATTGAGTGACTGTGTAGAGTAGGCCTACAGGACATATGGTTTGTACCTATCTGACCGTACGCTCGTATAACCAGCGATCACCTAACAGTCGTAGTCCATACTGTCAGGGTACAGTCAGTATGGACTACGACTGTTAGCCGACCGCTGGTTATACGAGCGTTATCTGATCGTCCTGAACATGCAGTGAAGTCAAAGCTCGTTATACAAAATCATATGTTATGTGACACTTTAGATCTGCATACATGGCTTTTCAAGCAACAGACAACTGACAAAAGGTATAAAAATCCTGTTACCAAATATTTATATGTCCACATCACTTGACGACAAGTCAGACTAGCGCGAGTTAGTCTGTCGTTGTCAATATATACCGAGCTAACATATATTTGCACATGTAGGTAGGAAATGATGGCAACCAGGATAGAGTCAACATTTACCGACAAAAAAATTCTGAAAAAACCCCCCAAAACAAATCAACTTGAAACAGTACACTGAAAACAGAACTTTTTACAAAATGGATGAACGCATCTAAATTCGTCTAACACGCTAACAAACTGCTAAAACTTGTGACCTTTGACGCTGTTGTTGCAAATAGCTCCATGTTATAAGCCTACAGCCATATCAAACCTACACGTAGGACTAATGTGAACTGTATATACTGACAAAAGGCTTGTAGTTGTGTTTCAAAGACAATTGAATATTATTCAAACTGCAGTATGAGCATACGACAAATAGATATGGATCCACCAATCAATCTTTAAAGTATTTGTACGAATTCAACATCAAACCTTGATAAACATTAATTGTACCCCTTTCTAATCATTTAACAAAACTATTTTTACCTCTATTTATGAACATACATCAAAAGGGATCGTTCGTATCTTTTATTTGACTCCATGTTGAAATGTCAAGCAGAGTCCTTTTGTGGCCTCATTTTTATTCAATGAAACATTGTCTTGTTAATTTTCGGGGCAAATTATAGAGAAGGTTAGCATAAAAGCTAGTCTTTTAATCTTTGGCGAATAATAATGTATTTTATAACTGAACAGATGTAGAACATGAGTCTTTAGCTCAGTCGGTAGAGCGCTGGGCCTGTAACCCAAAGGACCCGGGTTTGAATCCCAGTGGAAGCACGCAAATTTTCTCTCTTCATTTATCCAAAATATATAACATATAATCCCAAGATGTTCATAAGGGCATACACAAGTTCACTTCACCCGACAGACTATCATTGCAATTCAAATTAAGATGACTAATATTTAACTACAGGATTGAAAACCATGGGAAATGTGTTCTTGCCATTTAAACTGTAATTTTTTTGGACCGTATAAAGCTCGATTGATCGATTGATTGATTGGTGTTTGGCATCATGGTTAACGGTTATATGACGGCGGTGTGTCCCAACAATTATTGATACTAGCATAAACATAACATGTGATGTGCTTTGATAATGTTTAAAAGTTTATCTTCCTCCAGGGCTAAGTAGACAGCATTGCTACAATCCAAACAAACTGCCCTTAGCCAGAAGGCGACATGGTTATGAAACAAGATCAAGACTAGAGTATTGCAAACAAACAGTCTAGCATGATAAACCAGGTTGATATTAAATCAAAGAATTAAAAGTGTCTTATTTTTATCTAGAAGTTCCATTGGCTAGTTGACAGGTGAAAATATTCCTGTCACAGACGTTTCTCCTAATCTAGATAAAGGATGTGACCACTTTATCAATTATACAAAAGTTATTTCTGTTCCTGAAAACTGCATTTTTATAAACGTCAAATATAACTTCGCTGAAACAACTCTGTAGTCTAGAATAGGTCTCATAACTATTTGTTCAATCCTCCATTATTCATTATGAGAGGGTTGTCTTTTCTTCTCTATCTCCCTTAATTATAAAATTGTACTGCTTTTCTTTGTTTCCTTTGACTGTATATTTTCTTCATTTTATCCCTCCTTTATTAGATTTTTGTTATTGCGAAAACCTTGTTTGGTGATTATTTTAAACTGTCTGTTTTTGTATATTTTATTTCGCAGAAACCGTTATAATTATGATGGTATGCCAATATTATCAATGAAGGGTGGAGTGTGATTGACGGCACAGCACAGGAAATAGAAAGGTAGCCTCATAGTGGCAATGTAAGAAGCCTCTGTCGGAGTTTAAACTCGGTTTTCTGACCAATGTTACTACGAAAACCATGACATCCATATAATTATTGCACCCATACTACTTTCATTTTTATCTTATTATAAAAATAAAAATATGCTGATTTAGCGTCACAGTGTTTTTTTTACAGGAAAGAGTAAGTCGCAGTGTTGAGAGTGAATCTGCCTTTCATGTGATTGCTGTCCCTTGTCCTCAGTGCCCGGAATGTTGTGAAAGCCATTCCAAAATCACAACGAGAACAATTAAGATCGTCAAGGCCTCGTGCGGGAAATGTCCTTCTCCTTATTGTCATTGAACATTAATTGGAGACATGCCACAGCGGAAAGAAACTCAACATTTACTAGTTTTACATCGAGAAGCACACTTTTTGTTCACACTAACAATAAACCAATACAGATTAATCAATGTATTTATTGATAACGATTTATTATTCGTATCTACATATTATAAACAATTATTGTAATTAGATTATACTTATATACATTTCTATTTACATTTGATTCCAGGTTATTTTCTGGTCCAAGACGTTTTACAGTCAAATACATGTACCTCTTTTCAAACAGATTGGCACCTCTGCCGGAATACTATTTTGGCTAGTCTGAACAGAAAAAAAATTATTAGGATGAATTGTTTAAAGCTCTTTCATGATTTAATTTCTATGCTTATATAGGTAGCTCAGCTTTGGTGCAATATTATAACAGATTTATTGAGAAATTGTGCTCATGTATATATATATATTAACGTTGGTACCATATTAGAAAGGACTAATTCAGTTACTATGCTCATATAGGTCATTTGCTTCTAGTGTAATATCAGAAAGTGCTTATTGTTTAACTATGCGCGGTAGTTAGAGGGAGCTTCCTGTTGCCCAAGAGCTAAAAGGGAACACGAAGCCGATATGTTTTTGGTGCATTTGCATTTAGTCTTGTGATCGTCCTGTATTTCTCCCGTCTTGTCTTTGTTGCCTGTGGCATATAGTGTGGTTTCCTGGACCCGTTGGGCTGGCACCCCTTCCTGTGAGCAGAATCACCTAAAGCATGGAGTTAAATCTCAATGAAACAAGCAAGCAAATCAGTAACTCTGCTCCTTTAGGTAGTTTACTTATTGTAAAATATTAGAAAGAGCGTATTTATTGATTATGTTTACTAGTTGTATAATATTACTGATCTTCTGATACTGTCGTTTGTGCCCATATATTTGTACACGTCCTAAGGTAGAGTAAATGTATGAATATAAAAAAAAATTGAAAAAAAAAAAAAAAATGATTAAAAAATTAAAAAATAAAAAAAAAAAAATGAAAAAAAAAAAACGGCATGACCCTTAAACATATTGGTTATCCGTTTTAACCATTCTCAAGTCTATACATGGTAAGCCAGTAGTTTGGTTTGTTATTCAGAGAAGTCGAGGAATTGTTATTCGATGTTTCTGTTTAGTATCAAAATCATTGTAATCAGGATAAAGTCTCCAAGTCAACCCATGTGATTCGATTAACTATGTCAACAGGCATCAATTAAGTCAAAAAACATATGTTGCAAGATTTCGATGTAGCGACAAAAATAATTTTCAAATCCGTTCTTAATGGTTTTATATTTTTATTATCTGCTTTAACCATTGTAAAGTCTAAATATAATGTATTAATATTTATTTCTACGGTTTATTGTGATTTAATATTTCTGATTTATATTGTAACCATTGGGAATTGATTTGTCCACGAGAGTGATCCGGGCAATTGTAATTGTTTTCTTGCCATGTAATCTGACATTGCCCTTTTGCTTTGTAATCTGATATTGACCTGTTACTTTGTACAACTGATATTGACCTGTTACTTTGTACAACTGATATTGACCTCTTACTTTGTACAACTGATATTGACCTGTTACTTTGTACAACTGATATTGACCTGTTACTTTGTACAACTGATATTGACCTGTTACTTTGTACAATTAACATTGATCTTTTGCGTTGTACATCTGACATTGACATTTTGTGTTGTACATCTAACATTGACCCTTTGCGTTCTACATTTGACATTGACCTTTTGCTTTGTACACCTAGCAGTGACCTTTTACGTTGTAAATCTAGCATTGACTTTTACGTTGTAAATCTAGCATTGACTTTTACGTTAAAACGTAGGCATTAACTTTTTACGTTTTACATTTGACATTGACCGTTCACGTTTTACATCTGACATTTACTTTTCACGTTTTACATCTGACATGGACCTTTTCCTTTGTACATTTGACAGTATACCAATATATACGTACTATTTTCTTACTATAACGTTTACATAGCTGTATAATTTGTAAACGTATAAACAATCCTTATAATGGTACTATAGAAATTTAATGTATACTTTGAGTATAACATACGTTTTATCCTACATACATTATCACAATATAAACATATTTTTTAAATAAGAATAGTCTAATTATGATATTATGCGTGTTGATCCATTATATATCATTTGTAGTTAACTTTTTAAATAGCTTTTAGTTCAATTTAATATATTAGAGCCAACAAACACGTGTTATCTTTCTGAATATATATTGGTAGATGAACCTTAAGACAGGTAAACTGTAGACTGATAAACCACCAGACATTTAAGCTGCACAGGTATTAATTTTTAGCGAATGAGCTCGACACTGTTGAACGTTCAGACAGGATTGTGTATTAATTAATGTCCATACAAGTGAATCACTGAACTATGACTTTCAGACAAATAAGCTAATGAGTAATGAAATCACGGATAATGGTATTGTACACTGATGAGCCTTTAGATGATTACGAATACTGATTATTCGGATACGTAAACTGCCGACTGATGAACCTTTAGGCAATGGAACAGTGGGCTGAAGAACTTCATTCATATCTGCGGACTGATGAATCTCCAGGCAAGTGAAGTGATGACTGACCAACCTTGGACAAATGACTTTCGTAACCTTCGGACAAGTGACCTCATGTCTGATTAACCTCTTGGGCAAATAACCTGACGACCGACGAACCTTCGGACAAGTGACCTGAGGACGAAGAACCTTCAGGCGAGAGATCTGTGGAACGATTGACCTTCAGACGAGATCTGTGGACTAACCGACCTTCAGGCGAGAGATCTGTGGACTGATTGGCCTTCAGACGAGATCTGTGGAGCAACCGACCTTCAGGCGAGAGATCTGTGGACCGCTTGACCTTCAGACGAGATCAGTGGACTAACCGACCTTCAAACGAGATATCTGTGGACTGATTGACCTTCAGGCGAGGGATCTATGGTCTGCCTGACGTTCAGGCGAGTGACCTGTGCACTATAGAACCTGTGGAGAAGTGACCTGGGGACTGACGAACTTGGGACAAATTACCTGAAGACTGATGAACATCCAAATGACCTGAGGACTAACGAACATTTAGCCAAGTAACACGATGACTGAAGAACATTCGGCTAAGTTACCTGAGTTATGTTGAACTTTCAGCTAAGTCAGCCGCAAAATGATGACCCATCGGACAAGAAACCTGATGACTGATGAACTTTCGGGCAAGTGACCTGATGACTGATCAACCTTTGGACAAGAGACCTGATGAACACTCAGGCGAGTGGCATGTAGCAAAAACCCTATATTTGGGCCTCGTTTGGCGTAGTTTTGGATTTTCGGACAAATCCCAGACGCCGCCCAATGCTTTTACAAATATAACGAACCCTTTCCTGCATTAGCTCAAAACACATGGCTAGTAGCGCTAGCCCAAAGATCAGATAGATTGAGCAGAGAATCAGTTTTTCTTGTGTTGCCAGAGAATGGAAGCTTACACCTGGTACTAAATCCCCGAAACCAATCGTACTTAGTGTAATAAAACAGAAGTATGTACCTTCGAGAAAATTCCACCCCTTTTCCCAGAGAGTGAAAAGTAACGATCCTCCAAGAATGTAAAGTGTCATTGTTACTATAGTGACGGATAATGGGATTCCCGTTTTGTCTGATTTATCCTTAGCGTCTTTTTTTGTCGACGGTTTAGCGAGTCGCTGTTCACGGCTGATTACGACGCCTTCTTGTTCCTTGTTCACGTATGATAAATCTACGACGTCTGGGATTGTATTGTTCGTAGTTTCGACATCTTGTAATTCTATCCTTAGGCCAGAGTCATTGTCTCGGCATACGTCTACTTCGGATGATTTCTTGGTCGATTCGGGTTCTGGCATGGCTTCTAGACGACTACAGTCGCTGCAACACGGGGAGCAACATTTGCTTCTCATACAACAGCGGGATCTGCTACATTTTGTTTGGCATTTTCCAGTATTCTTTGTAGCACTCCGTCTTTTCTTCACGTGACATGGCCCGGAACAAATTCGATTGTAGACAAACTTGAAACATTTCCCCAAGATTCCACCAATATTTGCCAGGCAAAGCAGCATCATCGGAATGCCAATTAAAGCGTAAACCATTGTCGCAATCCTTCCATAATTGGTTTTAGGGGCGATGTGACCATAACCTGCACACAACGAAAAACGTGTTCAATATGTAAGTCACCGTAAAGCATTGCTTTGAGTTTGTAGGTCAAATAAAAAGACGAAACAGGTCGAACTATTCATTTTTGTAAAAATTCAAAATCTCTAATTCACCAACACCATGTAAAAGTAGAAGCTTATATGACAATTTCAACTCTTCATTCACGATGCAGTATCTTAAAAAGTTACAAATTATATAATTGTGATAGAATTATCATTGGCTTTCTCATGAGTGACTTTATGATAATTTAACTGCAATTTTTCATTTTCGCTTGACCAATAAAATACAGAAATGCAAAAAAAATTAAACAATACGGCCGCCTTTCTCCACTGCCTTACCAATAGTAGTGATCGTTGTAACAGCGTAAAGCAGGGACCCCGCATAAGTCCACTGTGTTTGTTTAACTTCGTCCGATCCATCCCAGCCCAGTTCTTTCGTGCATAGGAACACTTCATCCTGGAACTCCTTGAACAGGTCATTAGCTTTTCCGGACCATTTGTTTCTATCGAACACATTCACAGAAAATGTCAAGTCCCATAGCTTTTCAACGTTCTTGGCTCTTATCGCGTTGACAATTTCTTTAACTTTCAGCTCCCTTGGTTCTTCTAGCTTTTGGAAAATGAAAGCACCAAGAAATGAATAGCCAATAACAATACCTGTTAGCCCAACGTGGGAAAACATGAAGGCAAGAAATTGTTTACCACACCTTTGACATTTTTCACGGTTGACACACTTTTCCCGTTTGGGATGCTCTGCAGCACTGGAGGACTTGGTAGACTTTCGACATTTGCACCCCATGTTTGACTATCTGGAAATAGCAGAAAATTTCACAATCCATCACTTATAGTGGCTATGTCTGTAGACAGATCTATTTATTCAAGCCACTGATAAAACTCTGTTTTTTTTTAAGAATGGCCACAACAGGGAAACTTCGAAGAGTTGCCACCCCTTGCAGAAAGGGTGGCTAAAGGACCTAGGCTGGTTTGGTTTTCTGCCCTCGGTATAAACATAATAGTCAGGTTAGGTAAATCACATATACTACTATGTCTGAAAGCATAAGGCTTGGCTGTCGGAAACCCGATAAAAAGTAAGCTTGAAGATAAGTTCAAATAGACAAGACATCTAAAAGCCTGCCTGTTTGTGTTTTTGAATCACAACTGGAATAATGGTGTGCTGAACTATCAAAAATAATTTGTTTAGCTGATACTTATCGTTTAACTTAAGGGTATTTCATGCATGTGGATTTGTGTTTGGTGGAGCACCAGGCGGAAACCCCAATAAAATAAACCGGGATGGCTATAGTTGCCTGTCCAAAAGCTCTTCAGGTGGCCTAGCACCTTGTACTTTTAAAGGGGGGTCAGCAATCGAATGCACAATCGACTTATCCAATGGAGCAGCACATTGACCGAATATAAAACAATAAATGAGACGTATTCATGACATTCGGTGAAATAGAAGGCTTTACTTACCATTTGAGTCCACAATTACGGCAGAGTAGACACAGTAGACAGACTGTGTGGATGACTTCATGTTACAGCAGTATAAATCATTATTTGTTATTACTTTCTGTTTTCGGGGTTTACGTGGATAGGGTTGTCTTTTCGTGATACCATAAAAGTCCATAATGTCATTAAAAGAAACTTGAAAACTTAAAATATATCTGTATTACAATTAAAGTTATTCTCACGAGAGCTTCTATAGTGGACGATACTAAGACAACTCTCATACGCCACACCAGGCCATCGAGTATTTCATTCCGCCAATATTTGAGGCGACGTGTGCCAGAATTCAGGAAATAAGAGGAGTACAAAACAAGATGGCACGGGTGTGTCTGAAAGCCAATGTGTCGACGTAGGAAGCGGAATGGATTGTATTTTAGAAGAACCTATGGCTGCCTAACGCTTTAAGTGAAAGTTTAATTGGCTGTAGGTTAGCACGGTGAGATATGTGTTGTCTGATGCTACAAATTAAAGAAAGCCCTTTTCTTTAAAAAAAATGTTTGGTACTTCTTTGATCCATCTTGATAAACCAGTTGTGTTTAATAAAGCATCTTTTTCTGACAGTTTCTGAACCACATTATGTTATCAAATTCTGAGCTATTTGGGTCTAAGTATCAACGAGATATTATGAATCCACCAATTGTATTTGTTGTTCTTAAAGTTGTAAACTCTCAACGAATGAGTCCTCTGATCAAGGGTAGTAGTAGACTTTTGTCAATCACATTCATACTGTTTAACTTAACAATGAAAGATTGATTGATTGATTGGTGTTTTACACCATTCTGAAAGATATTTCACTTATATGACGGCTGTGTATTCAAACAATAATTTACACTAGCACAACCTAGATGTGAAGCGTTTCCATAAGGCTGGAAAGTTTTCTCCACTGCTAAGTAAAGACAGCATTGCTACTCGTCAAACAAACTGCCCTTAGCCAGAGGGCAACAATCATAGGAACAAATCACTAAACATTGAACGGTCCAGTTAGTCGAGTTGTTGTCGCACGGTTGCTATTTTACTTATTAGATGGCAGGGTATTCAAGCTTTATAGACCAACCAAAGGACGCGAAGTGTCTTGATTCGTTGGAAAGTCAGCATTGTTACAATCCGAACAAACTGACCATAGCCAGAGGCCTTTACCTCTTTCCCATTTTGATACTTGTCATTTCAGTGGTAATGTCTTGTGTAACTTACCCAGGCCCTTTTAAATAACATTACCCGGGTTTTGGTTTAAGAAAAAAGAAATATCTTTCATCGTCAAACTATCCAAAAGCAGGTCCTATCTGAGGGAGACTTGTTATTTATGTGTTTAAGAGAAAATAACGCATCTGCAGCACCCTCTATACCCTCACTAGAAGCAAATGTAGCAATTATCTTTGGTAATTGGGACGGTAATTAATTCGTGCAAAACAGAGGATTCCTAATTTCCTTTTATTTTTGTAGGTTTTGACATTTATTGCAGACATTTGTTAACCATGTTGGCTGAGACATAAGCTATAGGCTCCTGACACTGCAGTTTCTCATTATTACTTATACATTTATGTCGACATACCATTAATCCAACTGATGAGTTTCACAAAGTATACCAAACTTTCAAGTCCCTGCAAAAAAGATACGCATGGTTACATGGTGAATCAATATCATATTGCATATTACAGAATAGAACATAATGTGTAGCCGATCTTTAGTTGGAGTCGTAAATTTACTCTACTTTGAGACGACATAGTTATGTCCCTTCGGCTAGCTAACTGATGTATGTGTGAACATCGTGTTACAATGTGAATTAGTCTTAGATGGGATATGACCACTCATTTGATTTAAAACCGGCAGCCGTCTTACCTCCATGCCCTATGTACAGCCCACTTGGCCATAAACCAGGACCATTTGGAATGCAGTGATATTCGCTAAAACAGCGTAAATTGTGAGAAATTGTGCGGCGGCAGCCAGACAAATTACAGATTTTAATGATACTAACAAATTGTATTATTCTTAAATCAAAATTTGTTTTCATTGACGGTTGACCTAGATTACATATTTTTAAATTATTAAGCAGCTGGATAATTCGTAATTGTGGCTAAAAGTAGGGCGTCGTCTCGTGACGCCCTGATGCATGTCGGAACATCCTTCGACACTTTCCGTACCTGTACAGTTATCTCGGAGGTGAATGGAAGCAATAATACTACAAGAAAACCTGTAATGTTAACCGCCGGATGTTTTGGTTCGCATGCGTCGAAATCAACCAAAGTACTCCGCGGATTTGTGTTATAAAAACCCAATCAAACAAGCCTGTTTCTTGGCTAAAATCTAATTTAAACAAAACACTGTACATTTTCCATGTATGACTTGTTGCAAATAATTCAAATTTCATCCACTGTAAGTATTTTAAAAATAATGTAGCTCCACTGACGTCATCATATCAACGCAAGAATAGCCTTCATACGTAAACAATAAACACGTGG
>JARFOD010153678.1:0-12361 GCA_031763545.1 Mopalia muscosa | reverse complement strand
ATAAATAACTTATTATTATAATTAAAAGAAGATGCAACATCAATTCATAAATACATTATAAAGGGCAAATGTCCATACGGGCAAATGTCCACTGGGGCAAATGTCCTGGAATCGAAATTGCCACAGTAAATATAGGACACACCAGCCACCTGGTGAGCGTGGTACCTGACGAACCAATTATCACCGGCTTCTCAAAACACATAGCTGACTTTTCTGAATTTTGAGTACAGAACTATATAAAACAGTAAACTTCTTCAATGAGAGTTGATGACCAGTCCGCTCGACAAAATAACAAGTTCACATTCATATATTCCTGGCCACACCAGGACAAAAAGCATGATCTTTGTTTTACGCAAACATTAGCATGCTTGGTCAGTAGCACCTAGTGGTGATGTTTGGTGTTTTAAAGTCCATGTAACAATAAACTTCTTTATAAACGAGAGCTGATTACCAGTCCCCTCGACAACAATAACAGTTTACATTCATATCCTCCTGAATCCCGAGACAAAACTGGCTTTCCTAGAACTATCATTTTTTGTGAGCTGCACACTGTCCAGGTGCTTTAACTGAGAAAATGAGTGTTTGGTTTCAAATCTTGTCCCTTTTGTACCACTAACATGTCACAATTTTGTCAATTTGGAATCAAACAACAAAAATGAGTTTAGCCACAAGAGGATTAAACTTTATTATCTTTGATCAGAAACAACTAATACATGAAACTAACAAAATAAAACTGATGGTGTACCGTCTCTATGACATTTATGCACTCTATGAAATCACTGTTGAATTCACGGTTTATGGAATTCCATGAAACAGTTTCTTCTAGGTTGCAAGCACAGGAAAATCTTGCAAAAAGAACACTTGATTCTTGTTTTTCCTGAACAAGTTTCATTTCGACATCTAGCAGCATTCTTGAGGTCAACAGCTATTGGCATATGTGTTTTGCTGAACGCTGTCAAAAAGCTGGGAAGGGTAAGGAAGAAACACGTCTATTCCCTTGTTCCGTATCGCTACTAGATGTGGTTTCGGATGAATCTATGTCAGAGTCCTGGAGGAGCTAGCGCAACAGCAATTCTGAAATCGTACAGCTGGTATTTCTGCTGTGGTTGATCTTGTCTACACTGTATCCAACCGTTACTTAATATGAGATCAATAAAGTATAGGATTACTGGCGTCGGCCATTTTCTTGTGCAGGCACAAATCTTATGATAGGAGATCATTCTGTCATAGAGATCTACACCCCTCATTGATTGGTTGTAGATATTACATGGTGCTTGTCTTTTTTTGACCACCTCAAGCACTCATCTTGTGGCATTCTAAACACTATTTAAGGTCCTTACGGCAGAGATTACAACTCTTAAATTATCACCGATCCATCTTGTCTGGTTTCTGGAATATCGGAAACCAGTTTTCAGCGCACAGTGATACTCCTCTCATCACACCGTCGATGGGCTATGGAATACTTTGTAAACACATGTTTCGCTTTTGTTTGTTTTAAAAAAATGTGACCTTTTGTTAAAATGGCTATACTGTGGTTTATACATATATAAATATTTTGAAAAAACTAGGTCAAGTTCTATGTCTATACACCCAGTCGAGTATCGAGTCTTAATCTGACCAAAATTAAAAGACGTTACTAGCTATTCAAATTCAAAAAGTTATTGGACTGTAACCTAAAATGTTTATACTGTTGATAAGATGAAATAATTGACATATTCATTACTTACAATCTTGAGTATCCTTGTTAGCCATGGACCTTTTCAAACAAGAAACGTATGGGAGAGTCAGCTGATAAATGGAAGAGATGATATAGATGTGATCATGTCGCTTGTATCTGTAGAAATGGATAAAAGACCAATAACCATTGGTCTTATATAGAGAGAGTGTCATTTGTCGGTTTCCAACATGAAAGAAATCCTGCGAAAATCAAAAAATCGATTTTCTATAGCATCGGATAGTTAGTCAATCATGGACATTTATTTTTTATTTTAACACACAAAAAGACGCATGGATTACACTAATCTATATTTGGCTTTAAATACCTGCAGAGATATCTTTCTTATCCCTTCTTATCAGCATATTTACTAATTGAAAGCTTAATCTCTTGATCCATCTGACTGTCAGTGTCCGTGGTCATTCAAAGGTCACACAGCAGGTTGATTCTTTGTAAAGGAAGCTCCTATGCTTGTTCACAGACAAACAATTAGACATTGGTGTTATCATTCGATTTACACTAATTATAATGTGATAACAACTCAAAACGCAGCATGTAGCAAAATTTTACATTTATAGGGATTATTTGATGAACAATCAATATAAACATATTGAACAAATTTACTTTCACTATAATGTTGGAAGTACAGGTGTCGTCAAAATATATTTAAATTTTGCCAAGACAAATAGCTAATAATGTCATGGAATATCGACTAGTGTTTTGTCTCGACGAATAAATATCGAACCTTCGGTGCAATTGAAAACAATAAGCAAACCATTAATCAGATAAAGTTCCCTATAGACATCGGACCACATTCACAAAATATAGTAATTTAAATAGTTTTATGTCCTTTGCATTTGTTTTTGTTCATAAACTTTAATTTTTATGTAACATTATAAATAATTTAAATAGACAGTTTTTAAAGTAATATTTGTAATTTACGGGTACAAAATGAACCGTTATTGCAGTTCATTTTTTTCCGCTGTTGTGATTGGCAGAAGTACTATTATTCAGAATTATCATAGATTTTTAAAAAGACTACGTGTTCTTTATGTAGTGTAGCTGAAATACCGCTGAATGTTGCGTGAAATAATAATCAATCAGTCAATTTTTAAATATCATACCACAAAATAACAGCACAATAAAGACAAGTCCCAAGTACTTTCGTTTGTACATTACTATCCTAATTGATAATTTTAGTTTTGCATGCTATGTTTAATTAAACGTTTCACGCACATGTTTATAGAGTTTACGGCGGTAATGCGTTTGACTCCAGCCCTTTGTTCTGTTGAGCCACAAGCCGCTTCGCTGTAAAATCACATAATCATGCGCCAATCAACATATGTCAGTGCCCGTCTCCACCGTTGTAATGTCCATGTATGTAGAATCGTATCAGGCGTAAAACAAGATTCAACCATACGACTAGACTAAGCAAATCACAAGCAAATCACATTGGGTGAAAGACGCTCCCTAAGCCTGGGCCTGTATACACAATTACAAGATGTAAAAACAGATTTTGTAGCAACATGGTAAAAGTAGATTCAAACATGTCCACATAAAACATGTTACAACAACAATAAATACCACCAACACAACTATATGTTTCACGACTGTTTATTATTAATTTCTACTTCCAGGTTAATTGCATGTCAGGTGACAGCCCCAACTCTCAAAGTGAAGAACTGGAGCAGTTGAAAAAACTGAGAGAAGAAAAATATCTCTGAGAAAGCTTGTAGCTGGTAAGATTGTTGAAGAATTAGTAACAACATGTGTAATTCACAATAATAAATTATAAGTCGATAGAGAGTGCTATAAAGTGTTTTAGGAACATTGATTTTCAATACAGGGGGTTCTAGTTATGATAGGGCAAAAGAGTGACGTCCCTTTAGGAAAGTAACATTATCAGTTTACGGAAAAGGAGGGTTAATCCACAATATTTAACATAAGTGATAAAGGGAACACAGCAAATTAACAGGTAAACGTTAATAAAACCATATGGATTTCCATTTCCCATTGCATCAAATATTATTGTTTGCAAAAGTTTAAATTTTAAAGCTATATTTTCCTGAAAACGAACAACCTTCAATGTTAAAGTATAAAATTCTATTAAGTGTCACACCATATGGCAAATTAGTTATCATAAAGTCCTCACTCAAAACTGGCATATTTTACTAACATCAACAACTTGTGTTTCAATTGAGTGTTTCTTTCACTGTTTATGTTTGGTTGAATGATATAAGGATGTTTTGTTTTCATTCTCAAGACTTCCACAACAAAGATGGAGGATTTGACAAATAGAGTGGAAAGGGCAGTCAGCAATGAAACTGCAACAATTCAAGCTCCATCAACACCCTGTCAGAGCCAGCCTGTGAGTGTAGTAACTGCCAGACCAGTTCCGTCCAGGCCAACTGGGAGATTTCACCCAGTCCATCTCCAGCCCAAGGTCAGTAACACAGAGTATTTGACTATGATGTAAATGGGGATGGCACAGTATGGAACGATATAATTTTTTTTAGATACATCCATACATACGTTCGATTTTGCCTTTGCTATACCTTAGAATCACTTTTATAAATACATGTAGAAAGTGTTGTTTTTTTAATTGAAAGAGAAGAAGCTTTAGGTGTGTTGGTCAGCTAAGGAGCAACACAGAGCTGTAAATGTTATTGCATATTATGGTTGTCCTGTCTAATAACTGTGTGTTGCCAGTGACATGTCATGTGAGTAAAATAACATTAAATACAGACTTTAACCTCAAACAACTTTCTTTGAATTGTTAGACATCCCTATGCCCTAGTAGCTTACTTAATTTTTTTTTCTCTCTTTTTCAAGGTGAATTTGGGATATGGTGTGATGGCCAACGCACTCAACCTACAGTTTGTGAGTGTGAACAACCCTAGGAAAAGGACTTATATGATGTGTGAGGTTTTATTTACAGGACAAGAGCTGTCTTTTAGTAGTGTAATGGGAAAGAAATCTAATGCCTTCAAAAACAATGTGGAAAATCCCCAATTGGAAGGAAATAAGGTGTCTGCCTTAATTGGTGAGTGAATGAAATCTTAGTTTAATTTGTATTATACAGAGAAGCTTTTTGCAAACTTTTTGGTTGATTACATAGTATTTTTAGTTTATTTTAAACTAAGAAATAAATTACACTTTCAGTCCAGTCGGGTTGACCCATATTACATTTGATGGTTATGTTATAGTCATTTATTATTTCATAGTTTATAGATTCCTTAATGAATAAATTTCAACAGACCTTTAGTAAGTGGACAATATAAAGCATCAACTGTTGTAGGACACTTGTTACCAACAATGACCAGTGTCGCATTGTGAAACAGTTCATGGTATATTTCAACATTTTATATTAGTTTCCACATCAATATAAGCAAGTTTATGCATCTCTTATCTTTATAATCATACCTGTTTTGTCTTAGTTCAGATTTTGTGAGAAAGCTGCATCCCTCCAGCAGGGAAAAAGGGATCCGAACACTGAATGGCATTAAGCTAAATATTGTACAGAAATTGGAGAAAAGAAGCTCAACCCCAGCCTAAAATTTTATTCTCGTTTCTTGTAAATATGTTAATAAAACTCAGACTTTTAAATAATTGTTAGATTTTTGTCATTTTAAGGGCAGGGATAAATGAATACACATGACTGTTTCCATTATTATGGCAGTAGCATTGCCTACAACAATTGCTTGAAGTTGGGGGTGAACTCTTACTGTGACGGTGCCATTTCTTATTTCTCTTCGAAATACGTTTTACCTGTAGAAAACATGTTTTCTATAACAAAATTATTTCAATGTTCTATAAAACATTTTTCTATAGAACAAGTTTCTTTAGAACAACTATTCTATAGAACATTGTTCTATAGAACAAACTTCTATAGAACAGTTTTCTATAGAACAAACTTCTATAGAACATGGTCCTAAATTTCTATAGAATTCTAAAGGTGTTTTCTATAGAACTTTTTGAATAGAATTTCTATGGAACATTTTTTGCAGGGCACATCGTTTATTTTGATAAAAAGTCTAGGTAAAGTGTATATCTATACCTCAGTCTTCAATTTTTCTCTTTAAAATCGGCACTAAGAAAAACAAGAGGGAGGGGTGGGGGGTACGCTTGTACGGGATGGTTTTGAAAATGGTATCCTTAGTATGTGGATTTCTTTCATTGTCTGTTTAGAGCCAGTCTGATCATATAGTTCAATGGTGGACTTTTCTTGACACATACATTTTTTAGGTCCACAATAGACCAGATTGTCTCTAAACACATCATGAAAGTTATTTACATAGCAAGGAAAAAAACTGTTGTTTATCTAAAATCTACTACGGAAGCGGGCAAATTGTGATTTGTCTGCGATGGGCCTATACCAGACTGTAAAGGTTGATTAACGGCAGTACAGGCACAAGTAAACTGGTGCTATTGCGGGATTCTAATACTGACCCGGTAGCAGATTGCCACTATTGGACTGGTACTGGCTGTATATGGCATAAAGTAGCGGCTTAATTGGGTTGAATTAAGATCTGGAAAACACAAAACCTCGCCAAAAAGTTAGTTTGTTGGTAATATTGTAAAAACGTCGCATTGAACCCTGTAACATACACTATTGTATGTGTTTCAGGACAGGTCCCTAGCCCTATTAGAAATGTGCAGTGTTTCCTATACATCACGCTCAGCGCCATCTACAATTCTGCCATCTAACAGAAAGCTCAGTTGCATTGAATAATTTTTGTGTCTCAAGAATGCCATTTGAGTTGGGTGTCAGGCACACGACGCAAGGTTATGTTTGGTCCCCAGTTAAAGAGTATAATACAGAGAAGGTATGAAAAAAGGGCAGTTTCAACAAACTGCCAAAATCAAAATACAACCCCGCTTTAAACTTTACCTGACTCTTCCCACAGCTATTTAATATCTCTTCACGCATACTCCAGTGTCCTAATTAACTTCATTTAAAAACTATGTTAAACCTAGCACAATGAATAGGGGTGTCTAGAAAACACAGACCTAAAAAACACAGACCACAGACCCCAGACCTAGAAAACACAGACCCTAAGTTTTTACAACGTTTCAAGCTATAGTAGCATTTACTTAACAGTATGCCACAAGCGTTTCTACAAGATTATTAACGAACTAAATTTTTGGCGAGGGTCTGTGTTTTCTAGATCTAGAAAACACAGACCCTATCTTTTAACCTAGGTCTGTGTTTTCTAGATCTAGAAAACACAGACCCTAAATTTTCTTGTACCTAAACTTGATGCATAACATCACAAACGTTCAGTATGCACAACACATAGGTAAACAATCAGTATTAGAAACATTTTCCATTTTAAACGGCCTACATCGTATAGTGGGGCGGGGTTCGTACCTGCCATGTTAAGAGATAGGCGTTTGTTACATTGTCTATAAGCATAACTTCAGATATACCAAAATTGTCAATTTACTGCTAAATCGATGTAATGGTGTCTATTTAACATTATGACTCCTGAAATTGTCAAATATTACAAACAAATTTTTTTTTTTTTGCGAGGGTCTGTGTTTTCTAGATCTAGAAAACACAGACCCTACATTTTCTTGTACTTGAACTTGATGCATAACATCACAAACGCTCGATATGCACAACACATAGGTAAACAATAAGTTTTAGAAACATTTTCCATTTTTCTTATAGTTTTAATCGTTTATTTCTCGCAAACTATTTGCACCAAGACATTTAGCACAGACAATCTTGAAGCCATTATCTAAACAACCGTCATGCCGTTTTTGATATTAACTTTCGTTTTGAAGATATTTAGCAAATATGTTTTTAAAAACAGATTTTTATTTTTTACATACATTTTTATCAATTGCTCAAAAACTGTCTTGAATTTAGAAAAACCCTATGACAGTATTTGAGTTTGGAAAGAAATCTCAAACCATTGAGTACGACGTTAAACCCCAATCAAACAAACAAACAAATCAAACCATTGGAGACAAATAAGAGTTACAAACAAGGGTCGATTAAAAAAAAATATTTGACGTTTTTCTTTATTGATGCCATTATAAAATAAAATGAATCATAAAATGACATTTTGTTTAGAATCTTGCAATCTTGCAATCCTCTGCTTTCTCAAATATATGGTGTTAATACAATCATCCTTTGGAAATACCCGCAAAAGCCACGAAAACATAACAGTCGCATATTTTACTCTTGACTACCGGTAGAGTTCTCAAGTATCTAAATTAAACAATCTCCAATCAAAATAGTGCTTTTATTTTTCAGGCTTTAATTGTTTGAAAGAGGGATAAACACATTGTAGCTGTTTGATTGATTGTGGTTTAACGCCGTACTTTTAACTGTAAGTTCAGGTCAAATGTAGATTGAGGTAGGTAAAAAGGGTTGAAATACATTAGCTCATTGAAGCCAGCAGGGTTGACAAAAACATAACCCAAACTATATACAGGTAAATAACTTAACATCAGGTCAATCATGTGGTGTTTATCATTTATCCAAAGTAAATGCAGTTTAAATTTTTAAGGGTATGTGTTAATGTCAAAAATTTATCGAGAAAATATATATTTTTTACAATTTATATTTTGTTTATGTATTGTACAGGATTGGCACAGTTAAAGTTATTCTGGTGTTAAAATAGAGATCTTTACATCAAATTTTAAAGATCTATTAATTATATTTCAACTGAATATTAAAATATATCTTATAAAATTTACAAATTGTTTGTTTAACGGACGTGAATTGAAACTGTTTACCCGGGTATGTGTAGAGATAATGCAAACTCGATATCAATGTTGTCATTTTGATAATAACAAATCAAATTTTGAAAATTGATATTACGTCTGTTCAAAATATGTGTAGAAGATAATCTGCTTCCAGTTATCACCGCCCAATACGTCGACAGCCACCCCGCGTACATTGTTATCCTTATGGGGTCCTTTAAATTAGCTTGTATCGATTCGGTCATTTATGGTGCATATGGATAATTTGTGTTTCGCTTGCTGTGATAAAATTGGATTGGATTCATTCTATTAACAAACAATGCCGCCCAAATTAATCCCGTGTCTATTGGATTAATAGTGTACATCAACAAACAAATTCTGAACATTTGAGTGGCTTCCGAATCCCGTAAAGACATTCTATTTCCTGCTAATGTGAACTCCGCTATTGTTTTGGCAAACTCTGTGTTCACATGTACCTAGATCAATAATCTGTCCACGTGAACATATCATTTTAGATAAAATTGGCATTGCCATAAATCTAACTTATATGTTGCATAGTAGGGTAAATACAAGAGTAAGAGGAAATACAAAGTCAGGTAAATACGTAGCCATTTAAACCGGATGTTTTGGACTCGAATAAAACCGGCAATTGAATTGTTATTTCCCACGTCTTTGAATATGGTATGTTAAAAAGACAAACAGCCAGAAACTAATTGCAAAAAAATAAAAGCAAAGAATCCAACAAAAAAGAAAAGAATCTATAGAAATACCCAGGTAGGCGTTTCAACTCACGTCCTTTTAGCTAATGTGTAATTGTCATAATATATTTGATTGATTGCTGTATATCGTGAGAGCACATTGCATGAAGGAAACAGCACTCGATGGGTGAAAAAACCTAAACAAACGAGGATCGACTGTCGCAAGACTCCACAGCAAAATAGCTTCGAGCTTATAATATTTGGGATAATAATTAGCTTTAGCAATGCTAGCTTCGGGGTTAAAGAGGCCCGTAACATCTATTTTTTCCCTGTTGAACGGCACACCCAATGTTATAGAATTTATTTGAAATCTGTTATTAGTCTTCCATGCAGGGACTGTGGGAAATACGAACGTCCTGTCTTAAAAGCATAGCAAGCATGGCTTTTATTGGAGGAGTCCCGAGAAGGTTTCAAATTTGATCCGCATTCTATTAAGATCAGTGTAATATGACTATACAGACAGAATTGCTTCTAAATTTCTTACACTTAATCCAATATTCGTCTTGCGTGGGTTTGTCCATGACCGTCCGAACGCAGACCAGAATTAACAAAACATGAGCATTCCCTAATGGCAGAACGTGAAGCCTTATTTGGTCAATCCTATATTTCCCGATTTGTTCCCTGTACTTGACAACCACCATGTCTCACATAAGGATATCTCCTGCACCGTCCTTGTTGTGTTTGTTTAAAAAAATATCTTCTCTCTGATAAAAACAGCTACCTGGCAATCCTTTATCACTATCCTGTTAAAAAGCCGTCTACGTGTATGGAATCTGGGATTAGCTGGCTGTCTATACCATGGCTGACTCTAAGACTTCATCAGAGAACAAAAACGGGGAAGGCTTTTGTTGTATCGTTATAAACTGGTTATCAAGTAACAACCTGGTTTTACACAAGCTTTGTGAAGCCTGAGAGAACAACATTTCTTAACTGAATTGCTTCACATCCCATTCAGAGATAACGTCAACTGTCATCGGTTTTCAGCCCGGGGTGCATTTATTATAATAGAAAGGTATCACCTACTCGAAATGATACCGAGTAATTGAAATAGCTTTTACGTAGCGCAGACCAATCTTTGGGATGTCTGGGGTCAGGCGAGCTTAATTCAGACGGAATTTAATCTTACTAGTTAGCATCATTTGTAATAGGGATATCACATGTGTCTATTGTAGGATCGTGTTCAAGGCAATTGATTTGAAACTTTGTAATATTGGTTTCTTTAAAAGATAAATTTATACAGTAAATCCATCAAACATCCCTCCATGTATATACCCATCCATCTATCCATCTTAGAATAATATCCGGTGATAGATGTTCAAGGATATACTTGTTCATTAGTCCCTGTTTGATGTTTTCCGTTCTGGGGACTTAATTCCCACAAAATCAACGTTTTAATGCTCAGAAGAACAATAACGGTCTTTTTATGTATGTCATAAAGTTTGTCTTTATACTCGATAATGAGTGTACGCTTTACAATACAAACAGAACTTATATATACCCTTCAGCGCAATTACCTGTCCGTTGTCGTTTATGCCAGAGAGGTTATTGGATAACACATAATACATACACTTTCTGAGACCACCATCAATTCCGTATTGCGGCGTTAGTTATTCTATGTTTGGATCGTCCGTCATAACTGAGGTCATAATTAACATAGAAAATATGCTATCTCCTGGTAAGCTTGTCGGGATCAAATACAAGATACTACCTTAAGTTCTTGTGGAGTTTATCGCACCAGTGTAATTCTGAAAAAAAATATCAATATGAATTTGATTTTGATGCACGTAAAACAGTTTTAAATATTAACGTTATTTTGATTTCCACTGAACAAAGTATACATAAAAATTGCATTTTTTGGAATAGAACAAGCTCTCTGTGGGCTTTATTTTCCGCCATTCTATTTATAAATTGTTGTATATATGTATATTATGATGAATAAATATCAAATCAAATACTGCATTTTTGATACCGAAACAGCATGATCCCGGCTATTGTCAGTTAGGCATTTGATGTAGTGTAAACAGTAATTTTGTCTAAATTTTCCGCTTATCTTGTTGATCATCAAAAGGAAACCGTAAACATCTTTCCGGTTTCCGCGTCGTGTGTAGACAGATTAGTTCATGTTGATGGACAATCAGTCAGTTGTATTATCTCATAAACTTATGTTCGGAACAATAGGCTTTCCATGAGTACCTGAAGCTTTCACATTAAGAATTGATCTTGTCATTAATTAAGATAATTGAGTTTGTTTTTCAGAACTATGTGAAGATGAGGAAAATTTTAACTCATAAATGCCTTCAATTAAGATGCATCACCTCTTTCAACCGTTAATCTAGCCACAGACAAACGGTATTGTTTTTGGTTTATTCGATAAAAATGAATCATTTTCCATTTGCCTTATACATTATGGAAGTTAAACTCTGTGTGTTTCTTTTCGAATATTGTCACTGTGGGTTATCAATGCAAAAACAGATTTACGTATAGGACTGTTTTACAGTGCAGTTGTTTTCGAATTTGCATTTGGTCCAACAAATTAGTTTGGTGTACTGCAATTGTATTTAGACTTTTGTAATAAAATACATACATAAATTCTGCTTGTAGCGCTTTCCAATTCCGAAAGTTCGTGGCGTTCCCCAACTACTAGAAGTGTGTAACCTCTGGTGTCAGATGCAATTTGCTCATTCATCATTACTATAATTGTATTTAGACTGTAGTAATAAAATACATAAGACCGGAAATGCTATGGTGTGGAGCTATTGTTTTCAAATGTTTTCTAACTTCATCATCACTGTGTAATTGATACTCCAGGAAACCTTCTTGACTACCCTTCGTCCACACGTTTTCTGTTGAAACACTTCATATACGAATAGGAGTATTATCAAAGTTTCTATGGCAGGTATATGTATTGCTAACAATTGGCTGAACATTTGGTGATAGACTTTTACGGTAGCTAAAAGATTGTGTAATACAATTGTGATCCGTCACGACAAAATGGGTATAATACACCATTGTAATGCAGAATGTATAAGCTTAACATGTAAAGATCAATGAACCACACAATCCATAAGACAACGTTTGAGAGCATAGTTAAGTTATATAAATGACTGAAAGGCGAATATTGACACATATGTCACACTGACCTGACAACATAATAACATACTTAGTGTCACAC
>JARFOD010153667.1:0-12362 GCA_031763545.1 Mopalia muscosa | reverse complement strand
ATTTCTGTCCGTCGTCATATAAGTGAAATACCCTTGAGTACGACGTTAAACACCAATCAAACAAACAAACAAAACAATCTAACTGGCTGCGTGCAGGGTTTTTACAGGATTGTGGAGAGGGTTTCTTCCAGCTGATAAATTCTACAGCTTATATGCATTACAGAAATCATTGCTTCATTCTTTAAATATGATAAAATAGATAGAGGTGTGAGTAATGAAATATTCATTTATCATCGTGTTGTTTTTCATCATTTTTTTAAAATAGAAGAACAGATTTAAAATTGAAGATTCAGCCATCTTATTTATATAAATCTGATTTGGTCTAAGTTATACCTTATCTCAAGATAGATCAGTGCGATAACTGCTCAGTGTACCACATTCACACAAGTCATCTTGGATTTGATAGATGCCAGGAACATACATATTCTTGTCTCCAAGAGTTTACCCAGACCAGGAGATCATTTGGTTTTTAATGAGACTGTCTATAATGAGAAAAATGGAGACCTTACCACTGGTTTACTGACAGTTAATAATGATATCCCAAAGAAAACAATCTGTCATGTCATTATAAATCGCTACTACCAATATCAATACAATTGTGACAACAGATATATCCAGTTACCTCCATTCTCAACAGTTCCAGATTTCCATTGATCAGAGTTGATGTGAATAATCTTTGGAACGATTTGAATGCTAGTTGCTTATGTTGACAATGGCTAAGACATGTGTGCTCTTAAGCCAAAACAAACTGCAGTTAAAAATAAGAACTACATGTACACCTTGTCAAAATATCAGTTCTCGGTGTGTAATCTGGGGCCCGTTCCTCATAGATATATCTAACATAGTCCACTTCAATTGCCATGGTAACCAGTACTGACAGTATTTGACATCTTGGAAAGGAAGATCTCTTTGTGGAACAATACCCAAGACAAGAGATTCCTGTACCACTAGCAAGCACCTGCTGTGATTTTGTACTCAAATCACATTCTGCAGTTAATATCAATTTTACCATTGTATCAGGTCAAGAAATTTTTTTGTTGTCAGAAATTTCAGAAGCTATAACAGCTTACCATATGATATAAAAAACATATTTATGTTTGTCAGAAGATGTTAAAAAAAACAAAAAAACTTGGACGGCAATGTTATTAAATAGTATTTAAGCCATGAATGAAAGGTTTGTTGGTTCTTCTTTGTATAAATTTTATGACATTCAGCTCATATTAAAACACACAATGTCATCAATATGCTTATTTATTGACTATCAATGTTAAACAAATATTAATAAAGGCCACATATATTGTTAGAGTATGTGGAAGAATCTATGTTCTAATACACATCAAACAAAAGATTCCAAATATGTTATGAAAGAATATAATTCAATTTGAATTTCAAAGTAGTGTTATCAATCAACAACCCTTGAGTACAAGATCACTTTTTTAAAAACAAATTATAACATTAGACTGTGCTCTGTAATGTTAGCCTGTAAGTACCCTTAAAGTTGGATACATTGCAAGTACATTGTAGTCTTCAAAGATAGAAGTTAAACTAGTCAGCCACTTTGCCGACTGTAGAAGATTGATTAAAAACTAAAGTATTACAAATTAAATTTTTTCATCAGATAATTAAAATTATCGACCGATTATTCAACTTTGGTGTTAAGCTTCATTAGAGATATTTAGGTTTTTCATCTGGCAATTATAATTATTGACCGATTGTTGCACTATTGGAGTTTGGTTTCATAAGAGATCATTTCATATCTAACCCAATGTACTATTTGTTTTATATTCATAGGTTTTTATGATGCAAAACATCAGTAACTGTGACCCACCTTGTAACATGGACAGAGTTTCTACCATTAATTTAATATAAGGCCACTGATACAATTAGTCAGTAGGCTAAACACACATTACTAACTTATTGCTCATGAAATATATAAATATGTGCTAAGAACTAAAGTTTTAAACCATCAAATAAAGCTGACCTATACGGTGGCAGTTTCATCATAATATATGTAAAGTATAAGAGCATAGTACTTAAATTACGCATACAGTATATAAGATAATTTTAATAGGATTTTATTAGGCTTTTCATATGTCACACTGGATTTTATTTTTTAAAACTATCATAATTTCCTAAGTTTCATTCATCTCATGATTTTGATGGAATTTATGATTTCATATTTTGTTAACTTATTGATTTTTCTAAAATTACAAAAGAATAGAATTGATTGTGTTATAATAGGCCAATTTGAATGACACAAAATATGTGTAAACTAAAACAAAAAGAAATATTGAAGTGTTATGATATGACAGGCTTACATGTAGCTAAAACTTCACAGAAATACCGGCTTAAATAATAGCAGCTTTTATATGTTAGTTTTTTTTAGATACATGTAGTCTAGACTGTATGCCATCCCTAAGGTAGGCCTGCAGTGTGTGCATGTTACAAAGATGTTCAAGGTAGAGGGCCAAAAACCACAGATTTCCATGAACAAAGTGTATTTCTGTCTGTATTTTGAATTGTTAGTTAATCTGAAATATCAATGCACTGTTAGTTATATATGACATGACAGGGTATCACCATGTTGATTGTATCAAAAGTACTACATGTTAATGATGTGTTAACGTTTATGAGAATACATGTAAATGTTATTGGACAAACAAAATAGACCTTTCAGAGAGTTTGTGATGTGAGTGAGCACCCAGGTGTTTCAAGGGGCAAGGAAGATGCGTAACAGTTTTGATTGGGTGTCTGTATTATTGACCCTTGTTGTATCTGGTCAATGTATATTGACGGTGGTTTTATGTTACCAGGTAATTCCTTCACCTCTGAAATAGGAATCAAATGTATATAGACAGGTGTCCTGTGTGCCAAGTCAGCCTGTATGTCTAAGTGCTGATTGAAGGTATGTTAAAATCATTACATCGTGCAGGGTCTCTTATTTCAACTATACCCTTTCCATTTCTTATTCATTTTTTTTATGAATAGATACTATCAGCTGTGGAGCATATTTCTGGACCAATTCTAATTAAGTTTCAAAATATTTTTGTACCAACATTTATGTATTATGGACTCGATGTTCCAAAATACAACCAATGTTTACTTTTAATCAGTCAATGTTTTATGTTTCCTCTTTCCAGTACAGTCTTCATCACTTAATGATGTTTCTGATCTGGATAAATTCTCAAATGTTCTTCAGTGACTGACCAATGTTTAGCAGAGCTTTTCATGTAACAAGAATTCGCGTGAGCTGCTTTTTTTTTACCTCTCGTAAAGCTTTGTTCTCAGTATTATGCTGAATGGAAGTGGCTCTTCTAATTCATCAAAAAGCTACTGTATAAGAAGTATTCAGGGGAGTGTGTTTAGCTCTCTACTTAAATCTCCTTGGAAAGCACTGGTTTACTCTTTCCAACCTGGATCAATATTTTATCTGTCCATTGTTTTATGTTTCCAGTCTTCATCAAAGGTTTCAAGACCTTCGTAATTTTGACCAATGTTTTTTGTTGCCAACTCTGACCAATGATTTGTGTTTCCAATTCTCACCAATGTTTTTTTTGTTCCCAATTCTGACCAATGTTTTATGTTTACGATTCTGACCAATGTTTTATGTTTATGATTCTGACCAATGTTTTATGTTTCCAATCTAGATCAATGATTGATTATTCCACTTCTGACCAATGGTTTGCGTCTCCCAATTGAGACCAATGTCTTAATTAATGTTCCCAATTCCAGCGAACTCCCATATTGTTTTTTATGTTTATGTGCCATTCCTTGGCATCAATATACTGATCTCATTCATCCAGGTACATGAGTGAGCACTCATCAATTACTATGTAGAATTAATTGTCTTTGGATCTTTAAGACAATGACCCTCTGCCTGTCTGTTAACGTATCTCAAAATCTGATGGTCTAGCTGTAATTCATACCCAAACGTTTACAGTAAGATATGAGTGGTCTGAACCATTCAATGGCCTGTGGTTCTTATTGTCAAGGGAAGCTTTGACTTGAAGTAGGTATTTTCCTTCACCATGGTCGTGTGTGGACCAAAGTATTCACACATTCCTAAACTACTTTGACAGTGTGCTAGTTGAAAGTTGTTTAAAATTTACAACAACAACAACAAAACAGCAATACCTACAATAAACAGTATCTTCAATTTGTACTTTTTAAGGGAATAAAATGTTAATTTAAAATATCTATGTGTTCTGATATAAATTAAATTGAAATGTTTGCATTGTTCCGCTGAAATGATTATTAGCATAAATGTCTTCCTGTGTGCCCCGTGAAGTTTGTAGAGAAACTGTTAATTTTATTCAATTGAATTTTGTTCTGTAAAAAAGTTATGTTTCACATTTTGAATACTGAGCTTTTTGATAGAGCGTTCTGTTTCCCTGGTGCTCTCAGATCTAAGGGGCTACGGGTTAGCAATCTGCTTCAGACTGTTGCTTTGTTAATCTCCCCTCTTCCTCTTAATTCACCTTATATTATGAACTGTGCTTGTTGTTATTAAAGTCCAGGGATGTCAATAGTACATCCCACAAAAAAAAATAACAAAAATAACAAAAAGTTTTAAATACTATTTACCCTGGAACCAGGCGAGAAATAAAACTAATACCCATTAATTCAAACAAATCAGTATGATGCTCTACCTTGAATTCCACCTTGTCTTGTTACACAACCCTGTGATTCTCCAGTATCTTGCAAACATGTTATTTTATTGCTAACTGTACAAGGAACCAGTAGGGAATGTCCTTTACTAACACACTGTACATTTTCCTTGTCACCAGTGATTAAATATTCATGAATAATGGGACAGTTTTACTGGTCCTGTGGACCAAAGTAAGTTTTTAGTCATTGTTTATTATCGGTGTCTTGTTGAAAATTTTTCTCCATTAGATTGGCACATTAGCATAAGGGTATAGCGCCAACATGCAAATCAGCAACAAGGCAAATCACTGAATATCCTTATTTAATAAAACATAAACTATTTTCACTGTCAAAAATAAAGGGCAAAACACTACATGGATGGCAACTTTTTATGTATTTTTGACGCTTCAATAAAAAATTAGAAGTTGCCATTCATATAGTGTTTCTGAGATGTTATTTTCACTGTCTGTTGTTTGAATTATTGTTCCCTGTTTCAATCTTCTTGTTAACATTATTAAATGCAGTTTTAGAGAGAATTTTAATGGACGGTTGTGAAGATGTTGTCTGGTTTTAAATCAATGTTAGAAAGTAGATTTTTCTGTAGTGAAAATTGAAATACTGGACGTTATATTTCACTGTCTGATTACACAATACTTCAATATATTATCTTATATTAAGATGTATGAAGTTTAATTTCATGTTTCACTTCTTTTAGACTTTAAATATTTGAACTTTAAGATTGTGTGCGGTTAACAACATAAGTTTCTAAATGTCTGTCAAATTATGTGCATTTGAAGGATGGCCTATCATTTTTGTTTAACAATTTGAATTTCTAAATATTTGTGGTGTAACAGCTGAAAATTGTGATTGTTGGTAACTACGTTTCAGTAATCTTGTTCCAATTGTACTCATTGACGTTTTCTAATACTCTCAAATATAATCAGTCCTCCTTTTGTCAAATGTATTTATTTAAATGGCGGTCTACTCTGTTTTGCATTTTTTCCACTGTTTTGTCATTTTCTTCGTATTTTTAAATTCTTTTTCTTTACTTCATTCTGAAGATTGAGGATTTACCTGTAGAGTCACAAACGTCATCAATTTCCATCAGGCATTTTCATCATTTTCTTGAGAAGAGTTGGAAATTTTCTAGTTGATGTCTTGCTGAACTACTATCAGTGTTCTGTGATTTTCATCTGGCCAGACAAAGTATTCATTCAGTGAACAACTCTGTTTAGGTGGCTTCATTAAGACATTGTATTCATTCAGTGAACAACTCTGTTTAGGTGGCTTCATTAAGACATTGTATTCACTCAGTGAACAACTCTGTTTAGGTGGCTTCATTACGACATTGTATTCATTCAGTGAACAACTCTGTTTAGGTGGCTTCATTAAGACATTGTATTCATTCAGTTAACAACACTGTTTTGAGAGGTTTCATTTCTATGTTGTGTGTGACCAATGTTTTAAGTGTTACCTGTTTGTCTATTGAAATGTCTTATCTCTTATGAGAACAATGTTTCAGAAATTAAGGTAGCGCAAAAGTACATAAGTTTTTTATTAAACTTTTTATTTGATAGATGAGAAAGGGAATAGTGACCATATAATCACCTACTAAGGGTGTACACAAACTCCCCACATGGGTGCTTTAGATCATATCCAGCTATGCAATTATTATTATTATCACTAAAGTTTTAACAAAATGGTTAATGTGACCTTGACCCCAGTATTCAGTTGGGCTTATATGTTTGCCTCAATTTCGTTATTCAGACTTTTGACAAGCCAACAATGATAAATAAATCAACACAGCTGATTTTCTCTGCTACTTGTGACATAACCTTTTGGGAAGCTATAGAAATATTTAGGGACCTGCGTGCATTATAGAAAATGCCACTTCTACCAGACATATTGGTACTCAGTGGTAGAAAGGCATATGTCTAGCTCTGGCTCATGGGGTTGTCAGATCAATATTTGATCAAAATAACAATGGTATGTCTTATCCTTTCAAAACATACCTCCAATACGATATCATTTGTTGAAACAGATTGAAAAAAAAAAAATATAGAAACTAATATTGCAAGTTTGTGACAGCAAAGTTTGATGCTACATGTAATTCGTGATTGAAGCTAAGTGGGTGTTGGTGGTTGCTAGGCTACGAGGCATAATTAGGTTGAACCATTGTGGTTTCTTGAACTGTTTGGGATCCTGGAATGTAATGTGAGTGAAATTATCTTAAAAAAATGTGGCGTAAACCCTCATAAAACAAACACCATCTTCTTCTGCTGCTGTTTAGCAAACATGCATGCCGTGCTCGATGAATAAAAAATTCTTGATATGTTGGTATTGTGGCGGAATATTGAACAATAATTCCTGTCATACTTGACCTCAACAGTTTTGAATCCTGCGATGGAAAATGTTGTATATGAGACTGTTTTACGGTCAGGCAGCTGTAACTGCCGTAAAGTTGGGGGGTTTTTCCCGCAAAACTACATGATTTTATGCCCAAGAAAGTACTAATGCTCTTTCCCTATTTTGCATTTTATTCTTATTTTAACCTCTATTTGACCTCTTTGTGAACTTTGCATATTATCAGCTTTATTATTTATAAAAAAAAAAATTGCTTCTATGCAGAACTGATGTCTAGTAGAATGACATGGTTGTAAATCAATATCTATGCAGTAGAAAGATAACAACCCTGCAGATTTATTTATGTGTTTTATTTGCCAACCAAAATGTGCATAAATTGTTTAGGACCCATACTGCTGTTTATTTCTGTTTCCTTTTGACAAGCAGTGAATTTGCCACCATGAATATGATGGATTATAAATATTCTGTGACAACAGAATTTGGTTTATTTTTAAAGAAGTACTTTTCAGGGGCCGGTTGTTCGAAGCACTATTAAATTTAATCCGGTGTTAGATGACGTCAGGCCATGTTGAAGGTCTATCTCTAACCCGGTATTAGCAATTTAACCTGGTGTTAGCAGCTAATGGTCTTTCAAGCAACTGACCCCATCAAAATCAATTTTAGCCTAAGACAATGTTAACTGCCATGGATACACTGGTTGAGAAGGCAACTATGAACAACAAAGTTTAATTGTTTTGAGAAAAAAGGTAGACTTATTCGTGGTGGCGAACTCTGCTAAAGTTTCTTAAACTTCTTAAAATAACTGAACATTTGGTGCTACATTTAGGCTTGTGTTTGATAAGCTGGTGTGATGTTATTTTTGGAGGCCTATATTCTTGTGTTTGAATTCTTTTGATATTCTGTCGTGAGTCCTTGCACAATAAAACAGTTTAAAATGTGTACAAATCGAATGGCTCGCATGCACAGTTGTATAAAAATGAAATGATTATGGAACAATTATTTGTACGTGTCAAACGCTTTTTTCTGTTATAAATGTTTTGTAACTCTCTTGTAAGTATTCCAGTTTGTGAACTCGAGTAAGACAAGTGTGATGTGAAACTACATGTACCGGTCATCTGATACTGGTTCTGTGATTCATTTAGCTTTCTGGTTTTTTTCTTAGTATCGATTTTTACAAATTTTCAGTTGGTTATTATACTTTTGTTATGTGCAGGGTAATTCTATTTACATGAACAAGTTTCACACAAAAACAAATCATCCCTATTATGCTGAAGTAGCACATGTACCCTGAGATTCTGTTTACAATTTATACCATAAGTGTTAATTATACCATCTTCTCTCAATTATGGGAGTGAAATCAGTTTTTCTGGGCTGGGTGATGAAGTCCTGTTACCATACTTTTCTTTAGAGGGCAACACGAATTCAGCTAATCTGTTAGGACTTTTGTTGTCCTATGACTGTCCCTGATCCCAGTGGCATAGGACAGGGTTTGAACCCACTGGTCTCTCGCTGTATCACTCATGGGTCGGACAAACTCTGATGAAACATGGACAGATACAACATAAATCGGTTAACTTAAAAGTGAAGGTGTGGATTAAAGATTTTGGTTTTATTTTAAAAACTGATCATTAAAGGATTTTCTTCCTTTTATCAATATAATACATATAATATTGGGATTGTGCGATGTTTTCCATCATTTGTTGAATTTGTGTTTTTTTGACTAATTTGTAAATAGTGTGTGATGCTTATGACTTGAAGATTGTAGATTATTTGTGTGTTTGTATATTATCAGTTCTGATTTGGCTTTAGCTTATGTGAATTTTTTTTTATTTTTTAAATGGTTGAATGTAATTCGTTATGGCTTGGTTTTAGTCGGCTGGTACATATTTTTGACGGTAATTTTATACTATTTGTACACATAATTTTAAGTACTTGAAGCCATGCTATGGAGTGTTTTGATTGGAGATCCCTAGTTTGTGTAATCTATATACTTTAAAAAACTCTCAAAATAATATCAATAAAAAGTATTCAAATAATACATTGTTGCTTTAGTATTTTTCAATGTGTTTTGTCTTTTCTTTAAAACAAAAAGATTATCAGAGGCATGCCCAAGACAGTTATTATGGATATATTAAGAACACTGTTTGTTTGGTTGTTTGATTAGGGTTTTAACATTGTACTCAAGGGTATTGCACTTATGTGATGATGAATTATCCATTTCCACTTATCCATATTTAAATATGGTGGAAAGCTGAGACAAAACCTTGTAAAAACCACCCCCGTGATTTCCACACCATAGCCTAATATGACTGAAGCATATACCGGAGTGTCAACAGATTATTACAGATGGTACATCGGAGTAGGTAACCAAGGCATTGGCCTGTTTCCATAGTTACCACAATGCTGTTAGCTCAGTGGGTGATTGGATTGCTGAACCCCTTCACTGTACACATATGTGCAGCCACAAAAATGTAAAAAATGATAGTTTTCATTAATCGCCGAACCCTGCCAGACGGTACCATTATTAGAAATATAATAACAAGATGCAAAAAATAGGGAGATTATTAAATCTGCTTCATATCGAAAAACAGTCTTGGTTTTTGTCCCAGTCAGTTTTTCCATATAACCTGTTTTTGTTTTAACATTGGCACACCAGATAAAAATATGTGCAGTCTATCCATAACTACCTAATAGACTTTTGATGAGGAATGTGGTCAATGAGAAATAGACATTCAAGAATTTTACTATCGTTATCTAGTAAATTGTTAACTTTAAAAGGGTTTACAGACAAACCTTGTACACTTTAAACGAATTGAAATATCAAAACAGAAATTGTGTGAGCTGATCAAAATTCTCCCATTTTGTCATGTCTTATTTTCAATACTCTTAGGTCTACTTTTAATTTGTCGGTTATAAAGCTCTTTAGATTTTAGCTGATTCATACAATAAAACGGCATTTTATAACCCATATTGAAATATACTGCTATTCCTTTCACATCTACAGCTTAGGTAATTTAAGTGCACGCCGTATCATACACCCTGAAAGCGAATTCAGACAATATAAGTTATCTCCCTTGCCTAACTGTCTACGACTAGAGAGCTGACGCTAGCTCTGAAATGACAACCTTTGTCTAAAACGTTTACAGCAGTGTTTGGAATTTCCAACTTGATTTTCTACGGTATGAAGATATAGTTTATTCGTAATTTTCATCTGGTTTAGTTAAACGAAAAACTCGGAGCAACAAAGACCACTAAGAAAATCAGAGAAAATTTATTCTTGAAAGAAAATCTCTTCAAACAATGTAGCATGTTAAATATTCAATATACTATGATATTCAACAAGTACATCAGAAATACTGTTCAGAAATAAGACTTCAAAATTCAATACATGTGTAAACAATTGACAAAAGTGTGTATAAATTATCACAATATTGCATAGGTGCACACATTTTGTAATATACATATTATATACAACCAATAGTACAAACAACCAGAAAATATAGATTTATTCAAAACAATCTGAAAACACTTCAGCATTCAAATGCTATATAAATTAACTAATTGGATGATCAATATTTAAAGTGGGAGTTAATTGCACAACACAATTGAAGTAACAGTTCAGGGGCTTGTTTCAAAAAATGATCTTAGGTTACAAGGAATATAACGGCCATGGTAACACGTTGTCTTCAATACTGGGTGTCATGGTATTTACGTTTTATGTAAGCTAAGATCGCTTTGTGAAAAGTATTTAAATATATTATTTAATTTATTGCATTTTTGATCATTTTTATAAAATTATAATATCTTACAAACACTATAACGATATAGAAAATAACTATCTTGCTTTTACACAGAGATGCATTTTATAACAGAAACCCACTTAAGATCACATTCTTTTACAAGCAGTAGATTAAAACTTAAAATGGTAACCCTCAGCATGTGGTGCACAAATATACATAATACATAACAAACCTCAGCCATATTAATGAGAGAACAAAAACTGCATTATTTGTTGCTGTTCTCCTTCTCTTCACAAACTCAATCTATAAGAGTATACCAATAGTTTTAACAAAAACAGATTATACTTTATATGAATAAATTTATTATCCATCAAACAAACATATGGTTTGTGCTTTTCTCAATTTGCAGGGGGTAAACACATGCTACATGTTCATCTCCAGGTGTGATTTTTTTTGTCGTAAAATTCACTTATAATCATAATATGAGACATACCCAACTCCAAACCACTTCAAATTTTTTGTAAATTTTGTAAAAAAATATTTATAAATTGAGAATTGGTTGACACAAATACTGTTTAAAATCAATAGTTAATGTTATACCAATAAGAAAAGGAGAAAATGGTTTTGGAAGACAGTTTCAACAGTCTTTCACTGTTTTTTACAAATTTTTTTTTTATCTCAGTGGAGTTCGACAGTGTTGTCATGGCAGCATTAGAAGACAGGGGAGGTAAATTCCTTAAGCTAGTGACAGTCATATTGTGACTGGGGAGGACTTTGGAGCTGTCATCTTTTTTTAGCAAAATTAGAGACCTCCAACTTCTTCCCTTATTCCAGATGAGAATGGTGTTTAAAATGTTACTGTTGGTTTAAGACTCCTAGCAATGATCTCTGTAATCATGTCGACACCTTGGCAAGACCTTCAGTGCAGGAAGCAGCTCGCATTGGACTTGGTGTTAAAATGAAGACAGTGAAGTTATCAGGCAACTCGAACCCCGGTTCAAATTTTGACGGAAAGCTAATATCGTTGTTAAATTAAAATCTTTTAATGACAAGATAATTTGATCATAAATATAATCATATTTAAAATAATACTGCTTACATGTTCTATAATAAATCCAAATATTGGGGCATTAAGCCACATATATATTTACATAGTATTTACTTTTATTGTTAAATCAGATCAAGCATAGTTATGCACCCTGCAACAAATAAAATGCCTTCAAAATATAAAGCAAGATAATATATACAAACATTTTCATTATTAAATTATGCATGAAATAGGTACCAGAGACAAGTTGACTACTAGATGTATTCTAGTTTAATTCTGAATTCTGTGTTTATGACACTCTTCACCTAGGGAATCTGAACACAAAAACTTTAACCCGATACTCAAAATGCAGACAATGTTTTGTAGGCTTCAGGGCTTACACCCAGTTATTTCTCTGAGAAAATAGTTTATATTCATGCCAGAGTATTCCTTAATGCCTGTTTAATCTATGACGTTCACTCTGAAATATTTGAATTGGGTTTACAGATGGTTCCAATCATTGAGGTGTGTCACCCTCAATTTGTTTGTAGGTCACCTTTGGGTTATCTCATCAAACTGGAAAC
>JARFOD010153666.1:0-26313 GCA_031763545.1 Mopalia muscosa | reverse complement strand
AGTGAGGGGTTTCACGCAACTGGACTTTACTCACAAGAATGTCACCTTTGAATACACTCATCACTGAACTTCACTATAGGTTTGTGGCAGAGAAAGGTGTATTTGAAATGATTAACCCTTAATGCATAAAGAGAAATATTATTATCTTTTAAATATATCAGATACTGTTCATCATATATGTATTGTCAGATATTTATATATATTTATCACTCACCAACTCTGTTAAAACAACAGCCCCTGTCTGGTCCAGACAATTGCACTGATGCTGTCTGGAGAGGCGTGGGGCCACCGTTTATATCAAATAAGGCAAGATCCATCTTCGGGAATTATCTACATGCGATTTTAAGTCACTAGTAGAATCGTAGGAGATAGAAGTTGAAGGAAAGGTGTATGGAAGTAAAATTTTCTTCTTGTTAAAAATCAAGAAGTGCTATTACGTCCGAATCATTTGTTAAAATCCAAGCTCTGTTTGAACTGTTCAAATAATCCCACCGTAAGCTTAAAAATACCCTATTTATCGACGCCAATTAGATATGATTAGGGCAAATCAGGACTGTTCAAATTTCTTTGAATAAATTTAATCTTGAGATTATCTGCAGTATACTGAGTCGAGTGCCCAGTAGGATTCCACGAATAACAAAAGACCAAACAAATATGTCAAAAATACAGATGCACGCTCATTATACTGTTTAAGTCACAACGTGATTTCCGTCCAGTCCAGAACATATAAAGTTAAGAAATAGCAGGAGTCCTACAATTAAAATGTAGGCACGGGTGGTTGTTTAATGACGATCGAGCTTGTAACTGTTTTTTAGTATTATTATACATTCTATAAACGTATTTTATGTACATGTATGTGAAAGTATAGTATAGACGGACAGAAGTGCAATTATTTGTAATTCAACATTTTTGAACCAGCGGTTCTGTATGGTGTATGCTAAAAAACAAACCAGAAGCTCTTTAAAAATACAAACCCCAGGGTACAAATCAAATGATTGGGGGATGATCGAATGATTGGATGTTTAACGCTGCGCTCTTGGGTATTTCCACTGTACGTGGGTGTGCTGATGCTATATATGGGGATAAAATCTAACTGGACGCGATGATGCCGTTGCGGCTCAAAGTCATGCAGATTCGGTCATATAGATCGGAGCACAAAGTTATATGCAGATATTTTAGTCTCTATTGTATATTAAACTTTCTGAAGCAAGAGCATGTTTTTTTAAAAAGATTAATAAATAATTTTGAAATGATCAGGGGTAAAAGTAAAAATGTTTTAATACCAACATGCAGAAGCTCACAATCTTTCTCGCCACAACAATTATTGAACAAAAAACGCGCCAAGATACTTGACGCTGTCTGATTGGTGGCGTGATTTTCATCAATTTATTCAGTGATAGACCTTCAAAATCACCAAATATCATAAATATTAACAGGGATTAACTTTTATCAATTAGTTTGGTGGCTTCGGTGACATTCAGTCCCGCTGTGTGAGCAGTTCTCGTCATGCAATTCTTACGCATGAAGGATTCAGTTTTATCCAGTCGTTTACCTGAAAGGACTCAAAACGTAAGTCATTATAAAGAAAATATTTTATAGTTCAAGATTAGTCTGAAACCGTTGAAACCAAGGATTTCTCGGCACTAAAGACAATTACTACAAAAATGACACGTCGGCGACTGGTTCTGTGGATTAACATTTCCGTGAAGTTGTGTGCAGGGTCCCTATCAACTCGTTCTATACAGGAAGAGTTTACATTTAATCAGCCATTTACCTGCAATTAGACAAAACGCATGTCATAAGGAAGAGAATTATATTTGTGTCTCATAGTTTCAATTGCTATTTGATTAGTTGAAAATGTATGTGTTAAACTAATGTGGACTTATTTTTGGCATTTCGTTCTGCGCCGCGGCGGCGGGTAATCGGTCGAAGTTAATATACTGTTTACAATCTGACATATCAATGCGCAGTCACTTGGAATGTGGATTCTCGATACACACTTACAATACACATACCACTCTTTTCGTTCGCCTGGGATTCGCCTAGAACTCGCCTTCAGTTCACCTCCAAGTCGCCGAGGCGAACACGGAAAAAGCGAATAAACAAAAAGCGAATCATGGAAATGCTCCCTAAGCATTTTTTATTTATATGACCTCAAGCAAACTTGAAGTGAAGCATGATACATGTAGTAATGAACAGGTGCAAGTTACAAATTACAAATATTTAAGAGTGAAGTACATGTACCCATAAACCTTGAATGAGGAACACTGTAACATAGTTTGAATATTTTCCAACCATCATTTTGTTAATAACATGTATCCAAGGGCTTAGGCAGAGAGGTTGACATCCTTTTTTAACAACCTTTTACATGCAGGAAATACGGATATTGGACACCCAGTTACTTGAAAAGTGATGCAAAATGACCATTTTGGACACCATGCTTTTGATTTCTTGCTTAGCCCCAGTGTGTATCCTCCAATTTTGCTATGATAATGCATGTTATATTCACCTCAATGATTTCCTGTTCCATTAGTATTCTAATTTCTATGAATTGACACATGTATACTGTCCAGAACACTGTTGACTATAGCGCACAGGTTATATCAACAACACAGAAAAAACAATGTATGTGTCCATTTTTAATATGGCATACCTGGGGTTTTAGCACTTTACATGTGCTTTATATTCCCTGGAATTATTTTGTAACACAGCAGGTTTTTTTCACTGTTTTCTCTGATTATTCAGTGCTGTATATATATAATAATAATAATCATGTTTATTGTGTAAAAGACTACAGGTTTTAATACACTTTCTCACAATTGTTCACATGCGTGGTCTATAGGCTCATTAGTACTGACCACAATTGATTCTTTTAATTTTAAAGCAAGATGAATAAATTTTAAAAATGCTCTCAGATACGTAACATTTTTTGTTGACGTGATAATATTAAAGCTACTCATATTTCTAAATTAATAACATTGCTTGGCAATATTTCTTGGCGCAAACATTGATATTTTGGGCATATAAACAAAACATAAAATTGATCCTCAACTAAGTTACCTGAGCATACCAAACAGCATCTGGACTCAACAGGTACCTTCCGAAACCTTTGAGAACTTTCGTTAGAACAAAGCTAAGGTGGAATCTAGAAAGTCTCCGCGTCAAAATGAATTTTATACTGACAGTATAGGCTGTATCAACTACTTGAGTTTCTGTCCAATTTTATTTCCAGATATCTTGGAATCGCTGTTTAGGTTTTTGTAGAAATACAGTGTTGACTCCTGAATATATGTGTTCTAAACACTAAATGTCACAGTTTAAATACAAATTTTAGTTTAAGATTCCTCCTTTGGTAATAATGGATGGGATTGCAGTTCACCAATTAAAAGTCATATTACAAACATGGTAGGTATTGCACATTCTACCAATTTTTTCCGGGGGCGGCTGGAGTGAGCTTTATTTTGCTCTGATGCTATCAGAGCTAAAGAGGAACAGGAAGCGGATCTGTTTGTGGTGTTTATATTGAGTCCTGTTGTTGTCATCCTGCCTTTGTCCCGTTGTGTCTTTGTTTGTTACCAGTGGTGTCAAGGTTGGCTGCCTTCACCCATTGAGCTGGCAAGTCATCATATAAGTGAAATACCCTTGAGTACCACGTTAAACCCCAATCAAACAAACAAACAAACAAACCAAATTGTTATGGCTACCATTTTTTGTAATTTATTATGTATCCAGTCATATCTTGAATACAACCATCTGTATTGCGTTTGCAATCGAATTTTCATAGCCATTAATTAGTTAATTTAAAAAGCAAAACCGACAACATTGTTCGAAAACACGGTAGTTTTATCATCTAGTAATGACTGTCCCATTTTGCCCACACTGATGGATGTTTTCATATAAAGTCCAAATTGAGGGTTCCATCCCAAGCGAAACAACAACAAACAACCGTTTGTACATCTGAGCCTGGTACCAAAAACCAGATTCTTAGAAACCACATATCAGTCAAAAACATGCTTAACGTATGTGTTACCCAAAAAGCTATTTTGATATTTTTACAACAGATTAACATTGTGCTCGGATGATCAAGCTTGTGATTACGCCATGCAATTATAGAGGACTTCCAATGCATCCATAAACAAATGGACACACTGATAACCGACTGTATGATTACTGGGATGCAGGTGCAATACAGGTGTTTGTCTGTGAGAATATGTAATACAAATAATAAGTTCAGGTCAAAAACAGTTGTCTTTTCCCTTAGAAAAAATTTGCCAAATGATAAACATTTCTCATCTGTTGTCCCATGAAGAACATTTGGTTTTTAAGAATCTAGCTTGCATGTTGACAAGATGTAGACACTTTTAAGGATATGGATTTAATCTTGCAAAATAAATTTGCTAGTATATCCACTAAACTATGATGGCCAAGAAGAGAACATAGAAGTTGTCTGTCTGGTTAAATAAGGGTATGTGCAAATGGTTTCATCACAGCCAAGTCTAAATGTTCATAGTTTGATGTCTTTCTGACAAGGTTATTTTTCTGCCACTTAAACTTCTGGGTGTGATTAGCGTATAAACAACTGTAGACTGAATCAGCCTCACTGACATGGCTAAATTGTTGTTTTTTGCAGGGCCTTGTCATCTGGCTATCCTCGGCAAACTTCCCTTTTTTTATCAGCTGAACAAATATTGGCATGAAGGTGTTTTAATTATAATGAATATATAGCATGGAGTACTGGATGGGTATCCATGACCTTAAGCAAGTTGCTTTAGTCCCCATTGGCTATGCTCAGTTTGTTTGTATTGTAACAATGCTTTATTAACTTGCAATCTATGGTAGGGCTGCAGCATGTCCTAGGCTCAATGACTGTTCGAACACATGGTTGACATAATGTAAAATACCCTTGGGCATGGCTTAAAGCACCAACCAATCAAGCACCTTGTATCTGTTTATTTGAGTTTGTTTGACAAGGTATGCAAGTAACAAATGGACAGGTGTGATGGCAGGACACAAAGAACTTTATATTAATGGACTCAGCAACATTGACGGGGGATTCTATAGCTGTCTATAGAAACAATAAGTGGGTCTTGGTGTTATAATTGTCAAAATGTAGCATGGTAGTAATATTATCTAGGGTTATGTTCCACTCTCCTTGATCATTTGACCTTGTTTATTAAAGTACTTTATATTGATATGAGCTTTCATCTGCTCCTTTAATATACAACTGATGACCGTACAGGAATATGTGTTGAAACATTGTGTTCTATCACAAAACAAGAAGCAGTTATCCATAAATTGTATAACTATGTAATACCCCACTTGTAAATATCGCTTGAAAATTAAAGGGGTTATGTCTTTTGAGGACTCTATACTCAATACCTGATTGAAACCCAGTGCATGGAAACAATGTTTGAAGAGTTTTATTCCAATAACTTTCCCTTTCCAAACATTTTTGTGATTTTCTTCTAAAATGGAGAAAATCACAATTTTTTTTTTAATTTGCAGGATTTCAAAAGATCTTTAACCAAAGGGGATTTTTGGTTTACTGGATAACCACATTATTGTTTTAGACACTTCTTTCCCCAAATGAGGTACTTGTATATCACATTTTCTGGATCGCAGTTCAGAATATCTACCATATAATAAACATTTCTAGTTTTTTACCCCTTAAATTATCTGGTATGTAAATGTTTTGCCTGCATCTAACAGAGGTTTTCGGATTTAATTTGGAAAAAAGTCTCCTAGTATATCCTCTTAGTATCAGGGCCTTAAAGCTAGAAAACAAAACAAGTCTAGTTGAAGGTAGCACAATTCCTGTGAAACCTTAATATTTTGGAAAAAATATTTCCCTTGAAGGTGTGTGGATGATGATATATACTCAGCGATTGGACAAAATGTCTAGTTCTGCTGTGAGCCTATGAAGATGAGATGTTTAGTGGGCTGGCCCTGCCAACCATTGTTCACTGTATGATGGGGGACCAGCGATTTTTCTTTCTTTTCAATAAATACACACATATTACAGAGTTATATGTGTACATTTTGTTTATTAGAATTGAGATAAATACTGTATTGTGTCCCTCCTGTTGTGTGTTATTTGAATCATTCCACTTACAATAACTCTAGTAACTGCATGCGTCACAGTTATATTTCCATGAAACTATATTGTTTATAAAGTACTGTGTGACATTTGAGAATTTTCACAATCAATCTGTCGCTGCTTTGGCCAGACAGGATTAGATTTTTGATGTATGTTCTGGAAAGAGGGTTACATTGTGCCTCTGGATCAGTTACTTTGTCCCGTGAAATGGGCAAAAGGCTTTAAAATGACTTTGCAACAGTATAGGTTTAATCTCAGCTGTGATCGGCTATTATAAAAAACAAAATGCAGAAGCAAAATTAGTGTTAGAAACCAATTCTATAACATCCTACATTTGAGTGAATTTGTGTTCAAGTTTGTAAATGTGTCTGATGGAGATGTGGGCTTTATTTTATTGACCTCTTATCTCCTGATTGAAAATGAGGTGCTCTCTGAACTTGCATTGTTTTGTTTTCATGTGAATGTTCTGGTTCATTGCTTGATCCGACGTTATACCTATGCTGAACTTTACGTTTAGAAACAGGTTGTTTTTAATCCTTTACAGAAATAAACTTTGACATTATAAATAAATAAGAGAATATGTTACTGTTTTGTGCAAATAACCTGGCCTGAATAAATTGATTTTCAGCGAATCAAAATTCTGAAGGTAATAATTGTGTGTTTAATCTTTACTTAAAAACATGTTGTGGTAAAAGTAACGATAAATCTGTGATAATCTTTCATGAGAAGAGCTGGCATGGTTTAGTGGTGAGTTTGGACCACTGATACTTCATCGATGTACCTTGCACATTTGTCCCCTAGTAAATAACATAAGTTATATTTTGGTTTTCTTCTGTACTTTAATAAGGTAGAGTAACAGGGGGAAAATTTGTTGTATATAAAAGAATTGTACTTGAGAGCAACTTTTAACACCACCAAATCAAACAAACATGTATTTGTTATTTGAATTGTGTCCTTCTTACAGTCATTTTCATTGTCTTTGTTTATACATCTCATATTTTTCAAATGGCTTATACTTGTTCATTTTTCTTAATACATTTGAGTAAAGTTGATTGTGTTCCTTCGTCCTTACAATTGATCAAGTGTCTTTTTATGGTCAATTTCGTTCTGTTCAATATTCACTAGTTTCTTTTCTACACTAGTGTATATATATGTATTTGTGTGAAGGGGTTGGGGTGATCTATTTTCTTTGTGCATACATGTAGCATCTGGCTTTGAAAGCTTGGTGTAACACTTTTATACTGTTCTGAAGAGAACTCTTCAGTTAAATCTAAACATGAGGTCCATGCTTGTCTGGAGTTGATTAAACCAAAGGCACAAATGACATAAGCATTCATCTGTGTACCTGTGATTATAGACAGAAAGTAGTGTCATTCCGAACACAGAAAACTTCATGTTTGCTCAATGTTTCAACACTTTATTTTGTCATCATCAGGATTGATGATGACAAAATAAAGTGTCAACTATGTAAGGAATAAAAGGAAACATTACAAATAATCATTTTCCAAATAAAGATGTGTATGGTTATTGATTTAATGAACACATTTAATGTTTTATTGTTTGCTGATAATTTTAATAGATAAATATCAAATCAGAAATGGTCTCTCATTTTCAGCCTGGTAAGCTTATTATAGTCAGACTAATTTCTGGTTATCACAAATAATCTCTTAGTTGAGAAATAATAATGAAGATGACAAGACAACAGAACCATGTTTGCAAGATCAATACATGTGTTGACATGTTGGCATAAGTCATTTAAATAATCGGTTTAAACATGCAGGTTTGTACACTTCACCTGCACTATTCATCATAAGGATAGACTTCTAAATGGTAAGCTCCCTCTACCAGTTCTGACCTACGCATTTATTGAGTTGAGTATATATACATTTTATGTTGCCACTATTAACAAAGACTAACCTATTCAGACATGGCCACAATCAGCAGAATACTTGTTCAGGAATTAAACGATAGAGGATTAAATTAAATAAAGACTCAGTATGATACCTGATGTGCCACATGTAAACGACTATCTTAAATTCTGTAGAAAGTATTATTATAAGTCAGAGAAAGGGCATTTGGTGGGTAAAAACCAGATATAATATTGGACAATAAAGACCTTGTGTTTGTGGATAAAAAAATGGCAGCCGATTTAAGGAAGAGAAGGCGATCAGGACTATTTTGGCGTCTCAAACCACTAAGGCAGTTTTTCATTCACTGCCTTGTTAAGTCTGTAAATCCGTCAAAAAGATGTTTTGCTTGTCAAGTTTCATAAACAATTCAGATAAATTAATATTTCGATTTTTTTTAGACAGCAAAAACTGCAAAAATCAAGCAAATACCAATTTTAATATTTTTGGTTTATTTTTGATGAAGTGATTGGGGGCGTGAACATATTCAGTTATACTGGTTTTTCCTCCTAACTGACATTGAATATCAATAGAGGAGAAGTTTGTGCTTGTTCTTATATTTTCGTATTCGTGTATGTCAAATATTTTTGTGTTTTTGCAAACGTTTAAAACAACCAAAAAAGTCACGAAGGAGGGAGACTCGTTGGCTATCTATCACCATAGTAATGCACATGCGCATTAACAACTGACAAGATCAACAGTTTTCCAAATGTGTACGGAAATGGACCAACGAAAACAATACAGAGTACCTGATTTGATGTCGATTGGGTCTGGATAAGGTCAAGCTTTGAACATATTCCTGTATATTGTTATCTCAGACTCATGGAAGTGTTTCTGCAGGTATTTTATTGTTTGTTCTTGAAAGTGTGCTGATAATTTTAATAGATAAATATCAAATCAGAAATGGTCCCTCATTCTCAGCCTGGTAAGCTCATTGAAGTGTTTCTGAAGGTATTTTATTATTTTGTTCTTGAAAGTGAGATTCAATTTCTATAGCAAATAATCGGATCAGAAATGGTCCCTCATATTCTACTTGGTAAGCTTATTCAAGTGTTTCTTGGGGTATTTTATTATTTTGTTCTTGAAAGTGTGCTGATAATTTCAAAAGAGAATAATCTGATCAGAAATCTTGCCACATCTCAGCTTGATAAGCTGATTGAAATGTTCCTGGAGATGCCTTATTGTTTGTTCTTGAAAGTGTGCAGATAATTTCAATACAAAATAATCTGATCAGAAATGGTCCCTCATTCTCAGCTTGGCAAGCTTATTATAACCAGACTAATTTCTGGTTATCACAAATAATCTCTTAGTTCGAAAATAATAATGAAGACAACAAGACAACAGAACCATGTTTCCAAGATAATTATAATGCACATATCAGAAATGTTCCCTCATTCTCAGCTTGGTAAACCCACTGAATTGTTTCTGGAGATATCTTATTGTTTGTTCGTGAAAGTGGTCCTGATTATTTCAATAGAGAAGTATCAGATCAGAAATGGTCTCTCAATCTCGAAAGTAAGCTTTGTAAGTTTATTGAAGACCTTCTGGAGTTTTCTCCAGACAGGGATTTACACAAGCCTATTTGCAGAGACATTTGAGCAGCCAGTCCTATAAATAATCAGGCATTGTTCCCCAATAAAACCAATCCCAGACTCCAGAGAACAGTAGAAGAACAATTATATCACTGTTAGATAGAGTTTGTATGGATATAGATAGACAAGGATCTGCAATTCCAGACCGTTTAGATCTAAAGACCAGGGGCATATTCACACTTAATGTAACTTAGTCTAACACTATCTCATCTAAATTTCAGATAATTAGCACAAAATCTTTACACCATCTTTATAAATTTACCCAAAATTTGTGTGGCAAACATGATGACAAAGATATCAATAGAGATAAAATACGTACACAGGATTATAAACATTTGATAAAGGTGGACAAAGTTGTACTGAATATTCCTTCCTGATAATGCCTCGTGGCCTCAGAAAATTTATCTCTTTGTTATGGTGACATGAGTCAACATGAAGCTCATTATTTTTAATAAATGTAAACTGGTCAGTTGTCAAATTTGAGACTATGTTCATTGTTGTATGTGTCTTGTACGGACTGCCATTATGTTCTAAGTGCCTTTTCCAGACTTTGTTGTATGTGTCTTGTAAGGACTGTCATTATGTTGTAAGTGCCTTGTCTGGACTATGTTGAATGTGTCTTGCATGGACTGTCATTATGCTGTAAGTGCCTTTTCCAGACTATGTTGTATGTGTCTTGTAAGGACTGTCATTATGTTGTAAGTATCTTGTCAAGACTATGTTGAATGTGTCTTGCATGGACTGTCATTATGTTGTAAGTGCATTGTCCAGACTATGTTGTATGTGTCTTGTAAGGACTGTCATTAGGTTGTAAGTGTCTTGTCCAGACTATGTTATATGTGTCTTGCAAAGACTGTCATTATGTTGTAAGTACCTTGTCCAGACTATGTTGTTTGTGTCTTGCAAAGAGTAGCATTATGTTGTAAGTGCCTTGTCCAGACTATGTTGTATGTGTCTTGCAAGGACTGTCATTATGCTGTAAGTGCCTTGTCCAGACTATGTTGTATGTGTCTTGCAAAGAGTAGCATTATGTTTTAAGTGCCTTGGCCAGACTATGTCGTATGTGTCTTGCAACGACTGTCATTATGTTGTAAGTGCCTTGTCCATACTATGTTGAATGTGTCTTGCATGGACTGTCTTTATGTTGTAAGTGCCTTTTCCAGACTATGTTGTATGTGTCTTGTAAGGACTTTCATTATGTTGTAAGTGCCTTGTCCGGACTATGTTGTATGTGTCTTGCAAGGACTGTCATTATGTTTTGAGTGACTTGTCCAGACTATGTTGTATGTGTCTGACTGTCATTATGTTGTAAGTGCCTTGTCCAGACTGTTGTGTGCCCTGTGACCTAACTGTTTTCTTTTGACCTGAAGTTCTTTCCATCCATCTAGACATTATTTGTTGCCATTGAGAGCCAATTTAGACAGGCATGACATCATTTGATTCAAATCATACAAAAATTCAGACATGAAGAGAATCGAGAAGCTTTCTGTCCTGGGACAGTATTGATTTATATGTACATTTTAGTGCTCGATGGAGAATTGATTTTGCATCATCATTGAAGGTCATATTTTCTGTTTAAGATGTTACAGCCTGCTTACACCAAGTGAAAAGTAAAAGGACATCATATGTGTCTTAAAAACATTGCTATGACTTGAATTCAGGTTTCAGATTTGGTAGAAAGTTTCAAAGTGTTTATATATCATTTAAATTTTTGTTTGAAAATGATGAGTCCTGTGGCTTGTGTTCACAAAATAGTTCAGTATGCCCCTGTGTCTCGCTTTAATCATTGGTGGTGGACATAACCAATTTGCAACAAATCTCTTTTTTGAATAAATCATATTTCATATCAACACCTTCATATTTTGGTTTTTCATTGAATAAGCAGTTAAACTGACCATGAAAGAGATTGACGACAGTACTCAATAACTAAATATACTTCAGGTCTAATACGTGTATCAGGTTTCCCAGCGAGTGCTTAGAGAGCACTTCATGTTGCCCTGGTGCTCTCAGAGCTAAAGGGGAACAGGAAGCCGATTTGTTTGTGGTGTCTGAATTGCTTCCTGTTAATGTCCTGTATTTGTCCTGTCTTTTCTTTGTTTGTTGCCAGTGGTGTCAAGGGTGGTTTTCTTCACCCATTGGGTTGGGATGTCGTCATATAAGTGAAATAGCCTTGAGTACGACTGTAAGCCACAATCAAGCAGGTTTCCCATGAAATTCTTGTCTTAAAATAAAATGGCCTATAGAATTATAAAACGACAATAATTCTGTATGTTAAAGATACTGATTGTGTTATGCAAAAATGTCCATACCACCACTACCACACTTCGTTTTCTCTTTGATCATCCTTCCAAGATGTTTCATGTTAGAATATTATCCTCAGCTTGTAATCCTCTTGCTTTAATGAACCTAAGCATACTGTCATGTATTTGTTCTTTTCAAGTGGCAGAATTTGTCAGGAAAAGTCCATTGGCTTGCTTTAAGTATTGCTGATAGCTGCATTATTGTATAGTGCTTCAAGGAATCCTGAAGCTCTTTGAGTCTTTGAAATTTAGCAACTGATTGACAAATTAGGTGTCAGAAATAATGAACTAATGTTATATTAGTTATAACAGTGGGCTGCAGTGAAATAAGTACATGTTTGGAATGCTAAACGATAGACCAGTTCTCAGATTGAAAGTTAACAAATAAAACTGTAATTAAAAGTTGCCTGCCTGGGGAAATCATGTGCCTCGTCAGCTTTGATTAATTCAGTCTAGATCTGTAACAGCAGATTACTGTCAGCTTTATGTAATTTAAAATCTTTTGTGTTGGTTTGGGCGTTTAAAGCTGGGAGTCATCGTAGTAACTAGATTTGTGATGTTGACTGGTTGTACCCTCTGTTTCTGTAAACCCCCAAGGGTTATAGAAAAGATGTGACAATTACTTCTGCTGATTGGAATTACCAGTATAAGTGGATAAAAGATGGGATGTAATTGGTTATCGCTGATTACTGCATTTTTCAGTCACATGTCCCTTCTCTCCACTGTCTTTGAAGTTTTCTACATCGATAGGTATTTCAGAAATGATACATCTGACAGTAGTAAAATTTTTAAAATACAATTAGCTAGTGGTGAAGCAAGGAGTAATCATGTCCTCCACTCTAAAGATAAAATTCTTTTTTGGAGTCATTGTTTCTACAATTCTGAAGACATTTTATTTTCTGTGTAGCTGAAGACAACGAGCCATCAGAATTATTCCCCCTTGTTTCTGTCAGTTCTCACAGTAATATGGAGTCGTGATGGTGCCCGCTGGTCAGGAATTAATAACTCTGACCATGATACAAAAGAAAATCACTTAGTTTCCTGACTATTCATGTATGGTAATATGAACCAGTGTGAACAATAGCCCTTACAATGGTCAGTCGCCTACCCAGTTTGATGCACAAAGTGATTGATTTTAGCTCAGATATATCAGTTTTATCCTCCAGGAATATTGTTTCATAATCAGTTACATTCATTCTGAGTTCATCATATAGCCACAGACATTTAATATTGGTTTTCTTGTTCACAATAATTAGAGATCAATTCGTATATAACCAAATCAGAAATGTTTAAAGTGACATTTTACAGATATCTTGGTGTGGGATACTTTAAGAATTTTGATGTAGTTATTTTTTCATGTTTTCATGTTCAAAACCAAGCATTGCTGGATAATACAAGCTGTTCAACCTTGGGACAGGGAATTTCACCTCTGTCTAAACCCACCAAACTCAGTTTTCTTGTCAAATATATGTCCATACAACGGAAATCTAGAGAGACCCTTCATTCCTTTTGTTAGTGGTTAGGTGATTAAGGAAGAGAACTATAGCCATTTATTCGTCATGATCAGAAGTATTACTACATGTATATAGTTGCCTTACAGTCCTACAAACCTATGCGATTACTTGACCAAGTATAATACTGAACGATTTGTCATTATCTACACAAAAACAAACTCAAACATGTATGTACTCCAAGAAACTAAGGGATCATCGGTCTGTCAAGTGTGACTTGTGCTCCTCGTTTCATACGTGTAATTGTAGTTGCCAGATTCTTCAAAATTGGGTGGGTGGTTGATGGGAGCTTCCTGTTGCCTTGGTGCTCTCAGAGCTAGAGGGTAACGTGAAGCCAGCCTGTTTGTGGTGTCTGCATTACATCCTGTTATTATCAGGTATTTGTCCTGTCTTGTCTTTCTTTGCTGCCAGTGGTGTTAAGGGTGGTTTCCATCACACATCCCACGTTGTCATAAAGTGAAATACCCTGAGTACAACATTAAACCCCAATCAAACAAATATAGCTTTGAAATTGGGTGTGGCAGATGATGTGGCATTCAAAACGGAGCAGCAAGAAAATTAAACACAAAACATGATTTACCAACATTTAACATGTATTAATCAGATATCTGCTAGTCCATCTGCAGACAGAATGAGCCACTGTGATTAACATGTAACAATCAGATATTTGCTAGTCAATCTGCCGGCAGTAAGCTGTAGAGGGAACTTCATGTTGCCCTAGTGCTGTCAGAGATAAAAGGGAACAGGAAGCCGTTCTGTTCGTGGTGTCTGTATTGCGTCCTGTATATGTCTCATCCTGTCTTTGTTTGTTGCCAGTGGTGTTGAGGGTGGTTTCCTTCACCCATTGGGCTGGCACATAAGTGAAATACCCTTGAGTACGACGTTAAACCCCAATCAAACAAACAAACATATTGTATCCCTGCTTACTGTCAATGGTAAATCTTTCGTGTTCAGTAGGTTGTCAGATATTAAAGTTACTTTTGTTAAGGCTTTTCTTAGGTCATACAGTAAGCAGTAGATGGAGTTAAGTTTTGATTGTTGTTTTGCTTTTTTGACTGTGATTTGACGTTTTCTTGTGAATACTTCACTCATATAAAAGAGTTCAAGTCCATTGTGTGAATAAAACGACCCATGAAACCATTGGCATCAAACAAAGCTAGATGAGACAGGACAGTTGCAAGATGTAATACAAAGACATCACAAGAGATATCTGCTTTCAGTTGCACATGTTCTGAAGTGCAGGAGGCCAAATAGTAAAGTCCCTGAGTATGAAGACTATCCCACTCTGTCTGTGAGACAGACTGTATATTATACTACAAGAATAAAATGACCAATCAATGATTTGTTCTGTAAGTCTGGACTGATATTTTCTGAGAAATTGTTCTTGTACGGAACAATAAAATGTTTCTAATCATTCATTAGATGCGACTGAAGTGTAATTATATGTTTGATTGTTTTAGTGTGCTGAACTAACCTGCATGACCACTTAATGTCTTCCCATCAACCTTGTGTTAACTAATAGCATGGGCCAGATAACCACAGAGAAAGTCCAATCAAGGTAAGTCAATGATTTTCTTCTTCAATTATTTCATGATCAATAACAAACTGGGAAGAAATCCATGTATTTTTGCTACATTTTAAAAAAGTATGGCTTGTAATAATTTAATTTTGTTAAGCTTGACCTGACCATTTTATCAAGAAAAACTTGATCAATGTCGGCCATGTATACCATAGATCCAGACTGAGTTTGATCCGCAATGGAGCAATGCAAATTTGTCTCCCTCTACATTTAGTCAAATACACATGTAAAATTGGTTGGACCGCTGCAATTTGATATTTTGTGAAAGCATATTTTGGTGAGGACCAAATAATTTTAATAACGATATAATTCATACAAATTTGGAATTGTTAAGTAAAATTGTGCCAGAAGCACAGCTTTGAAGACAGAAAAGTAAAGAAAGGAACAGTTCAGTACATGTGATGTCGTTTTTCATCTACTAGCTTTCTGTTCTTAATCATATGGTTAAATAACTAATTTATACAAATTTTCAGTTTTGTACATTTTTATGAAATTTTAACAAAAAGTTTTTAAATAAAAGCCTGCGAAAAACATCAAAGAATGTCAAAACAAAATCTGGTTTTGTGTTTGATTGATTTTGTTGGGAAAACATTGCTGGAGAAAGGGGATGGGCTGGATATGTTTCACTGAGGCAAGAAGTCTGACACTCCCTTGGGGGATTTCTTTTAATTGCCTTCCGTCAAAATGCCAATTCATACAGGAGCAGTGTGGTAACTGCCAGAGTCTGGTGCCTGGCAAATTGACAGTTGTTTTAGTCAGCTTGGCGTTAGGTTTAGTTTCTTCGATTTATTCCACTTGTACACTGGCCAATGATTGTCTCCAATATCTGACAGGTTTGTTATTAACTTCCCTTAACAACCAATGTATCACTACAACTTCACCGACCTCTCTTTAATATTAGGACTGTTGAATACCCCATGGTTTCAAAAGGACCTTTATATCAGCTCTGTACATCACTTAAGTCTTTATGACCAACTGTGTAGAAAAATGAGAATGTAATTGGTACATTTGTATCCATAGCCGACAACTGATTATAAAGATAATGGAATAAGGGGAATTACTCTTGTGAACAAGGACCTATCTAAAAGCTTATTGATAACACTGTGGAATGTACCCTATTCATTCTGATGTGTACAGTTCAGAATTCTAATACTGCATTGTGTCGGTTGTAGACTAGTCTTTATGTCTTATTCTCTTGTCGTCCTTTGTATTCTCTGTTGTGCTAGGGTGATTTCCTTCAATCATTTGTCAGCATGTTCCATTTGTTATAATAAGTTATGATTAAAAAGCTTTGGCAGCTTTGACCTGAGTGCTCAATACATTTCAGTTGAAAGGAAACTGAAATCAAGAAATGATAACCAAGAAAGGATGTGTTAAGAAATAAGTCCTCAAATTAAGACAAAATAATATACTCTAGTGTAATACTCATTGTACTTAAAATCTAAGTGTATCATAATTTCTTCTAATTCCTATAGTTATAGCTGGAAAACAATAACAGGTGACCATGATATGTTGGCATTCAACAGAGAGGGCACGGACAGATACATGTATACTTCAAATACAAAATACAAATTGTAGCATGAAAACTTATCCCACTAAAGCCCAATGTACGTTGGGCCTGACAGCGATATTTTTGTAAATATCTCAAAAATGTTTACTGCACTGAACAAATATTGGTGGATTTGAGCTTTTCATATTAATATTTAAACTTGATTTTACACACTACTTTTCTATTGTGCATCTCAGCGGAAATTTGAAAATTGCCCCAAATCATATTGAAACTTTCTTAGCATTTATTTTGGAACACATATGCATATTTGTCATTTTCTGGAGTTGCAAGCATTAATAAAGACATTTATAATAAAATATTTATATTTTCAAAAGTATTTAGGTGAAAGCTATTGGTATTTTAATGTTTTAATGGGAAGAGGAGATTCAAACTGAACAGTAGACATCTAGAACAAACCTTTTTACAAGCAGAGTTCCTTTTTTCTTACAGTACAATGAACTTTAAAAAATGTACTTAAGAATATCAAATAAGTGTTTCGGCTTTACAATAATAGTGGTAGCCACACAAAATGAATATCACAATATAGATTAATTATGCTTAACCTATGCCACTACTTACTTTCTTACCCCTACAATATATATCTGTAAAGCAAACCTTACTCTGAACATTTTGTTTACGCAGCAGGCCAACTGAATTGATATTAATATGGATGGAATATGTTTTCTCACAATGTTTAAATCTCTAATACCTAATTCTTCAAAGAAATAACCTGGAGAAAACAAAAACATGTTAGAAACGTTTTCAATATAGGCCAACAGTGATCGCTTCAGATATGTATCAAATGTGTATTCAGTTTCGGTATTAGAATTCACATTTTAACAAACCCCTTGCCCCCAGTAGAACTCCTACTGACAAAAGTGTGAATAAAATCAATGGTGCCATGGTCTATATGGCAGGCTGTTTTATCACTTCTACCTTTATTCTACATATGTTGAATTCTTTTCCACATATTTCAAATTCTTTTTCACACATATGAAATAAATGTCTTTATTCTACATATAAGAAAAAGAATTTCACATATGTGGAAAAGAATTTTACATATGTGGAAAAGAATTCAACCTATGTGGAAAAGAATTTCACATATGTCTGCATTTTGCAAGGCATCTGTTATTTTCTAGTGAAGAATAAACGACCATCAGATATGGTGAATACAATGACCCAGTTTATCAGGCTACAGGATCAGATATGGTGAATACAATGTCCCAGGTTAAGGGCTACAGGATCAGATATGGTGAATACAATGACCCAGGTTAAGGGCTACATGGTCAGATATGGTGAATACAATGACCCAGGTTAAGGGCTACAAGATCAGATATGGTGAATACAATGACCCAGTTTATAGGGCTACATGATCAGATATGGTGAATACAATGACCCAGTTTATAGGGCTACAGGATCAGCTATGGTGAATACAATGACCCAGTTTATAGGGCTACATGATCAGATATGGCGAATACAATGACCCAGTTTATAGGGCTACATGATCAGCTATGGTGAATTTCCTTTTGAATTTCCTTTTTTACAACATCTGCTTTACATCCTTCTATGTGGGTTAATAATTTAACATATATTGTTTGACTCTGCCCCTCGTGTCTAACAAAACACTTACATTGTGTATTGTATGCTGACTGATCTATTGACCCCAGAGCTGTCTGTTCATCAGTCTTGCAACACAGTGATTAACCTTAAAACAACTAAACAGCAAAATAAAGTCTCATATAATCTATAGACTTTTAGACAAATTTTAGATTTTTGTTACTTGCAATTGTTGGAATGTTTCTGGCAAAACAATTCCCTAAACTAGCTTCCCTATTGTTAATCCAGATGACAACATTTTCTTTTCTTCAAAAAATGAAAGTGAATGGAATTTTTTTTTTTCTTTCTTTCTTTCCGAAGCGAACAATATTATTGTTGGTTATTTTTTTCTTCAGTAATTACAATTTTATTTAAAAGTTAAAATAAAAATTTTTAAGTCTCGCTGGAAGCAAGCAAATTTTTTTATCTTTTTATTGTTTGTGATGAAGATTCATTTTATACCATTACCTTGGACTGGATTGAACAAAAACGAGAAATATCACTCCATTTGACTGTAATATCCTGAGTAATTTTAAAACCACAAATCTCAGAAAACACGGAATTTCTACTTTAATGCAGCTTGTTAAGTAGTATTCACAATGACTATTTAAACAGTAAGCCTATTTATTTGTCAGCCTACCCTGTTCATTTAGACAGCTTTTAAACTGGGACAGAGTTTTTCACTCTGTTAATCTCCTCTCGACAATTGTCGAATATCAAAGCACTGGATCTCAACAGCTTGTGTTTTCCCAAAAATCTTGCATTTGCCCTTTGTGAAAAAAAATCTTTAAGTTTGGTCCAACGAGCTATAATTTCGAGCTACTTTTATTCATTAAAAAGTCCCATGCAGAAACCCTTAGAATTCAACCTGTTCTGCATTAATGGTAATGACTGCAGGTTTATGTTTCAACTCTGTTGTTAAATACGATTCTAGATGAGTTCAATTAATGAATAATGAAGACAACTATTGTGTATTTTCCTTGTTTTATTCCTCAATGTTTGTAGGGACAGACGAGCTATTTGTTTTGAAGCATTTATGCATTATTGACCAGCTAGCTTCAGAGAAACATATTCTAGCCTACAGAAAATATAATGACGGGCTTCAGCTAAAATTTCACATTAAAGTCCTAGCTCAAACTGATTTTTCTGTTTTGACAGTGGATTGTTTTTATGAAATGAACTATTTATTTCATATGATTATGTAATCAACATTGGAAGCTTTTGCTGGGGGGGAAATTCTGGCCTTCCAGATAGATTTGTTGTAGCATCACTGAGCTTGTGATGGCCCCTGGCTGATTTGGTTGAGAGACGCCATTCCAGATTACACCATTCCCTAACACGATCTTACAGTCACTGCACACATATTGCCCTCTCCAATAGTTTATTCTGTCCCTTAGGGCAACAACAGTTCATATACAGTATTTAATTACCTCCTGTTACATTTATCAGGACGTCTGTGATTTATTGGGTATGAAATCTTATCTAGGAGTTTCATTACATCTCTGATCACTTGTCATGCCTTCTTGAAGATTTCTAACATTCCCTGTGGCCAATTAAAGATTCTACATCAGACATGTAGCTTATAAGGAACTATTGAAAAGCTTCTGAAGCTGGGTTTCGTGTTTAAACACTACTTTTGTTCTCGGTCTTAGCGCTTCTTTTAAAAGATGTAAATTTATTTGACATACCTTGTTTTTTTTCTTGATATTTATACGTCAAATTCTGATGAGACATGAAAACAATTTCCCCATTAGCATGCACTTGTGCCATCAAGATTTAGAGCTGCCGTGAAATTGTGGGGTTCTCGTGTGAACCTATGCTAAAGTGTGTCCACTTATACTAAATGCAACCCAACTCTGTGTGAAAAGAGCACTCGTTCAGAAACCACTGACTTCGGCCCATGTCTTAAGAGGGAAGCTAATGGGGAAATGTGAAACAAGATTTGATTCCAAGATCAGTTGACTTCTGCATTCATTAAGATGAGTAAAGTTAGTTCGAGTGGAAGTAGAGTGTAGCCCTGGTCGACTCAAAATACTGGCCATTGATCTGCTTATTTAATGGAATCAGACGAGTTAAAGGCCTTTCGTGTTTTAAGCAGAGTTCTAATAACTGTGGATGGTCGACCTTTAGCCTGAGAGCATTCTTCATAGTTAAACTAGGTTTGGTTGTGGGTGGTTAGTTAAGACTGAGCTCAGGCCATGGTCAAACGAAGGATTACCTCTTTCTATTGATTCTGCAACCAACCTATTTGCATACTGCAGTATGCTATGTGACAGTCTGCTTCATTTAGCCATTCCATACACCTGAAGCCAAACAAGGTGATCAGCACAATCAATCCCTAAATCATTCATTTCTCTCAGTTTTAAAACTGATTTCTGCCTAGAGAAACCCTGTGTCATTAAATTAGAGTACTGAAGTGCAATTATTTTCTTTCCAGCTGGTCAAAATGCTGGGGAAAAAACTTAATAAATTAGGTATATTGTGTAACCTATATAAAGTAAGTTTAGGGCTCATCTGTGCACATGTTACTACTGGTTTAATTTTGAAAGAGACAAAAACTATGATATCATTCTAGTATGATTGACAGTAAGTTGATCACGTTCACTGTTAAATCTTGTTGAAAAAAGAAATCCTCTTTGGTCTTTAATTCAATTTTGATTCTTATATTTTATCAATAAATTACATACTTGAGTACTTGTATGCTGACAAAGAATAGTGTCAATTAGGACAGTATTGAGTATAAAGCTTGTGAAACCTAAATGAGTACATCATTATACCTCCTAACCCATCTCTACCTGAAACCTGTGTAACCTAAATGAGTACATCATTATACCTCCTAACCCATCTCTACCTGAAACCTACGCTTGCTAAATGAAGCAAGTTACCATAAAATTAACATGCTCTCTCTACCCAAGTTGATCCTCATTTAACTTTCTGTGGCACAAATTAGAAGTATATCAATCAAAGACTTTCTTAACTCTTATCAGCCAATCTTACTGACAGATCTAGTAGAAGCGGGTGTCAATTAGAGACTTATTGCCCAGTTAGTTTTCTCTCAGCCAACCAGAAGAGAGAATGTGATTAACTCTGGTCAAGCATGATTATTTGTTTTCTGCCTAAACACATATTAATGGGTTGGTTTAGGAAGACATTTATACCACATAGGTCACTAGGGAATAATAGAGGCACCAGTACTGTTAGGGTGAATCCAGTTAGGCTCAGCTACCATAGTACAAAAAAGCTATTTTGAACATAAATGATGTTTATAATCTTAGCATATTTTTTGGTGCATCGTGGTAGCAAATAAATTACTTGTACTATTTTATAAAGATTATTGAAGTACATGAATCTCTTCTTTATCACTGTTATTGTAAAAATGATGACATAAGTTATCTACAGGTATGTTGGTGTTAGTCACTATGTTAGTTTATGTCTCCATTCCAATGAATACAATGCTTTGTAATATACATGTACCACAGTTTACAAGAGCACCAACATCTAGAGTAGAGTTAGTCTAATTCTGGAATTCCCTGAGTGAATTAGGTCAATGGTAGAGAATAATGATGACAGATAGTATTTTCACTTAGATGGTTTCTTGCTACCAGTGGGTATGGAAAGGTTAGTATTTGTCTTCACCATTGGATTGTCTGCCAGACTGACTTCCTGAAGGGTTATTTATTAACATTGCCTCTGTGAAGAACAACTCTGCCATCTTTATCTCTGACTAACATTTTAATACATGTCTGAATACATGGCAGTTTGGGAGCTGTTAAATCAGTCACTAATGATTAAGCATGACAATTGTTACATAGACCACATAAAGACTTTAATAGTCCAATCACGCCTGGAAAATCTTGTGACCCACGGTCGAGTGAAATCTAGTATGGCTGGTGAGAATTTTTTTTTTTTTAAATCATAAAAAAGATGTTTTTTACTATAATTTTTTATAAAACCCACTCCAGTATCCTATCAAACAGACAAAAGTTGAATTTATCACATAAAAGTTAAACCTATAGTATATATATATATATGATGTTTAAGATTTTTTTTTAAATTTTTTTAGCTGTATTCGCCATATGTAGAATCTGGTGATTAATTTTTAACCTGAAAATTAGTGGTCGCAGGAAATTTAAATTATTTTCAGGGGTGAGTACAATAAACATTTATGAATTATATAGAACACTTGTACCTATATCTATATGTATTGTTTTCTTTCTTTGATATCAGAAAGATGTGTATGTTCCGACACTGGAAGCAATATCACATTGCCATTTTTTAGGGCCTCCACCAAAAGGTTTTTTTCTGGTGCTTTGAAACAGTTTTAAACTATTCTTTGAAAGGCTCTGGCTTATGCTAGAGTAGCCTTCACTCTATGTTCAAGCTTACAGAAACCCATGAAAAAGGATAAATAGTGTTAACATTTTTGTGTAATCCTTTTTAAAAAGAGAAGTATAAAGTTGAGGCAGATAGTAGTTGGTGTTTGAAGCTGAGGGAATTTCTATTTTGAGTAGCAATTCCCAAACTATCTGCCCTGGTTCTCTGGCCATAGAGCCAAAGGTTTATTCATCTCAACCTGTATCCTTCAAGCAAAGATATCTTATCAAATTAGACCCCATAAAACCTTTCAGATGATCCCATTGGGCCTTGATTGCCAACCAATTGTCATGATCCTAGTAGTGAAGCAATTCCACCAAGTGGCTCATGTTGAAGACATTGATGGGGAATGTAAGAGAAGCGTGCTCACAATTGGAGGGAATCTGGTGAGGAGATCACTGGGGAGAATTTAACCTGAGCTGGACCAGCTGTTTTTCACAGGATCTAAGATCATAATCCACTTTATCCTCTCCATTCTCAGCCTAACCGCAATGTAAATGTTTCGAGAGAGAATTAATACCAATGTAAATAAATTTATGTCCTTAAACTTCTGCCCTACTGACTCCTAAAATGTCCTCAGGTCTGATGTCTTGGCAGACTTCATTTATGTGAGGGAATTTACAATCTAGGTGTTAACAAAAATAGGTGTAACTAGTTTTGTCTTTTTTTTAAAGGTAAAATTTTCAAATGTTATGAAAGTTTAAAAAATCTATTCAAAATTTTAATTACAAATACTTGTAGTCCGATTCGGGCATTAAATGTATCTTTTTAGCGGGCTTATCGACATGGCAATTGACAATGTGTTGGAGTTAAATGGGAGTACCACAGCAGCGGAGTCAAGTGTTTCTCTTTGTCAGATATTGATTTGTAGTTCCAGTGATTAATATAGTAATGTGTTTTACACCCTAATCTCACACTACTCAATCCATCTGTTCACATGCTCACCCACATGTAGACTGATTAGACAGTCAATCTTTAACTAGCTATTAATTATCCTAGAGATTCAAATTTGTTGGATTTTAAAATGGACATCATGCTCATAAATATTTTTTTTAAACGTTTTGCGAAAGATAGTTAAATTTGTTATGTTTGGAACATTTTCTATGGTTGGACAATGAAAAAGTCTTCAATGTTAAACTTTTGGAAAAAATGCTTCATCTTTTTCTGTTTAATTACTATTTTTTCTTCACGAACTAATTTTAAGATGTTAAAGCAATCATATTCCAAGGACTAAACTAACAAAAATTCGTATTCAGAGAAATAAAACAAAAATGCAGTGTATCATTTTCTGCTGATAATAATTAAATGTGTAATTTCTTTTAACATTTATAATTGGACACCAACCAAATCACCAAATTTAAAATTTTGATTATCCAAGCTTTCCTAAAATGCATACATTCTGTGACAAGCAAGCTGAGTGCTGTAGGCTGGTCTCATTGAAACTCAAAAGGGATTGTTTTTTTTAGATCTTTTACCTGGTTCCTAATTGAAACCCAGTGGATAGACCTACAACTTAGTCAAATTAAACCCCAAATCAAACAAAACAATCCCCTCTTTGGAGGCAGTGAAAACAATCAAAAACCTTTAATGTCCAAAGACTATTAAACATTTCTTTTGTCATTAGCAACTGTTTACCTTTCATCTACATGTTTGTACATCTTAATTTCTTTGGATGCAACCATTCTATGAGTGACCAAGTCAGTATCACTATATATCAGAGTTGATATGGTTGTCAGGACTTTATAAGCCAGACTTACATGTACACAGGACAAGATATTGGTTCCTCTATATTATCCTAGAGATGAAATTGAGCAATTAGCTTAATATGATCACAAGCAATGGTATGGAGATGAGATTTGAATGAATATATCTCAGCTTGTTAGATAATGCTGGTCAAACTTGTTAACAAAATTGACCTGTTAATTTAATAATAACATTGATCATATTGACTTGGCTAAACCAGGTACTGTATGTTCATGATAATGTATACATTCTGGTATTTGATGATAACACTGTTTTCATACCATTCAGTTTGTTTGTACAATGAAGCTGTAGGTAGAATGTTTATCTGGGAGATGTGAATTCTGATATACAAACAGCCTTCCACATTCTACCAACAAGAGAATAGCTGGTTTATTGATCCTTCATCAAGTTTTCAGTAAAGACCATTATGCTCTACCATCTTGGAGATCAGAGCCCCATGTGACTGAACATTTCTGAAGTTAATTTAAAGATGAATTAGGTCATGCCTATATTTTGATTTTGGGGTTTGGTTTTTCTCTTTTCCTAAAGCTCTATATTGGAATGATGCTATTGACATTGTTGTCTCCAGTCTACATGGGTTTTATTTGCAAAGGTCAGATGTTATTCACCCATTGGCAGATTGACAAGTTCAAGAAAAGATTTAGTATTGAGAATATAAAGTTTGAATTCTTTTGTAATAGGCCATTTTGCTTTTATCTGTGTACAGTCAGTTAAATAGGGAGGAAACTGTCTAACAGCTTGACATGGATCTTTGAGCTGAAAGCCTGACGCCAAAACAGTGCTAATGGGCCTTGGATGTTTGCTTGTGACCAGTTCTCTAAAACTTTGTCCTAACCTAGTCCAGGGATTTTAAGCTTCCATTCCAAAAACCTTGTTCTCATGTTCTTAAGATTGATAACACATCTTTGCCATTATTATGAGACTGATGTGAGACAGTATGCTTTTAGCAAGTTTGTCATCACATTTATTTGGGGACAAGTCTTTGTGATGTCTGTTTCTTTATCACTGGTATTGATGACTGTCTCTGCATTGATCTAGAACAGCAAGAGTTTCTGTAATATATCAATTGTAGTGTCAAATCGAGGATACTCTACTTAGATATGTGTGAGTGGGTATGTCCTTGACCCGGGTACATTAATACAGTAGCTGTTGTCTTTTGTATACCTGAATGGTGGTGCTTTATGGTTTCTATAAGAGTGATTATCTGCATAATTGATTAAAGTGTAATGAACACTATTGTCTAGGATTAGAGAAAGTCAGGGTTTGGATCAAATATTAAGTTCCATATAGTATATTAGTTATGCTACATAGTTCGTACATTCATATTGAAGTTTTGGTTTACTTTGAAATGACCATTTATGTCCAGAATGTCAGTTAATTTCTCTGGTCTCATGTCTGTAATTCCATTTTACATTCAAATTTCAGTCATTAAATTAGAACAACTTTTTTTATATGAAACATTATTTTGTATAATTGATTTTCCTATGTTTAATTATCATCTGAGAAAGTAATTCCTAATTTTGATCAGAAACCAATTCCAAATGGTTTGCAGCAGTAGTACAGTACATTTTTATGCATGGATTACACTCAGTATTGAACTTGACCTTTGTCTTCATAGATTATAGCAAGTAATCAATTTTGGTAAAAATCAGACAAAGTTTAATCAAAATATTGATCTGAAACTTGAAGAAATTTACATACATAGAGTACAAAAAAAATTAACCAATTAGATTGCAGAATAATCATTTATTTTGCTTGTTTATTGCTCAATTTCAAACTTGATCTCCATCTTCATAGGTTGCAACTGCTGAGTAAGTTTGACTAGACTTTGTCAACATTTAACCAAAATATTGAGTGGAAATGAATTGACCAATGAGATTGCAGTACAGTACCTTATTATGTATGAAATATGCTTGTCATAGATATAACTGTACCTTCATCTTCATAGACTGTAGGCCCCGTGAGGTAGCGGGTGGGCCATGGCCCTGCAGAATACTCCCTCGGCTTCCTCAGTCGATCGTAAGAGGCGAGAAAAGAGGTTGCT
>JARFOD010153655.1:0-12363 GCA_031763545.1 Mopalia muscosa | reverse complement strand
AACAGTTGTGGCATTTAGAGGAGGTTTATATTGAACAGTTATGGCCTTTAGAGGAGGTTTATGTTGAACAGTTATGGCCTACAGAGGAGGTTTATATTGAACAGTTGTGGCATTTAGAGGAGGTTTATATTGGAAAGTTTTGGCCTTTAGAGGAGGTTTATATTGAACAGTTATGGCCTTTAGAGGAGGTTTATATTAAACAGTTATGGCCTACAGAGGAGGTTTATATTGAACAGTTGTGGCATTTAGAGGAGGTTTATATTGAACAGTTATGGCCTTTAGAGGAGGTTTATGTTGAACAGTTATGGTATTTAGAGGAGGTTTATATTGAACAGTTATGGCCTTTAGATGAGGTTTATATTGAACAGTTGTGACCATTAAACGAGGTTTATATCGAACAGTTATGGCCTTTAGATGAGGTTTATATTGAACAGTCATGGCCTTTAGAGGAGGTTTATATTGAACAGTTATGGCCTTTAGATGAGGTTTATATTGAACAGTTATGGCCTTTAGATGAGGTTTATATTGAACAGTTATGGCCTTTAGAGGAGGTTTATATTGAACAGTTATGGCTTTAGATGAGGTTTATATTGAACAGTTATGGCCTTTAGATGACGTTTATATTGAACAGTTATGACCATTAGAGGAGGTTTATATTGAACAGTTATGACCTTTAAGGAAGGTTTATATTGAACAGTTATGGCTTTAGATGAGGTTTATATTGAACAGTTACGACCATTAGAGGAGGTTTATATTGAACAATTATGACCTTTAGGGAAGGTTTATATTGAACAGTTATGACCAGTTTAGAAGTAAAACGGCGAAACGTAAAAACACTCTGTAGGGGGTTTAGAGTATCCTTAACCCTAAAAATAACACTAACCCTAGATGCGAATACGTATATAGTATATATATAGACTATTATATAATAAACCTAACCCTGAACCTAAACCTACTAACCCTAAAACTACCCCTTACTATAAACCATTGTGATCGTTCCTCGCAAAGGCATGTTACAAATAGCGGACAAATGATAAATTTGGACCAAAACTTGTCCCAAACAGTGTTGTTGTGAAGGGCCTGGACATATACAGTCAATTCGATTTGAGTATATCACGTAGAGTAAAGTTAATCTCCTCGCTGATTGGATGGCTGGGTGGGTTTACTGAGGCGTATTCCCGATTTTTCAACTATTGGGACGTGATATAAATACATCTGAGTATGATGTTTAGCCTAACACTAATTAAACAAACTAAATCAAAGCAAATTCTGTTAGAAATTATTGATGGCAGAAAACGGATAATATGGTATTTATTCCTACAAGCCCTGGTAGACGTCCATTAATCAACAATACAAACTGATGTGACATCTTGTTTGGACAGTTTCTATCTGGATCATTACAATCGAAAAACAACGATTTTTTATGCGGCAAATGCTTTTCTGGTGATTGAATTTAAGACAGATCATTTTATTAACCGAATACAACTTATCACAGTTTGCCGCATTGACAGGTGGCGAATTAGGCTATATGTTCAATGAGAAAATAAAACATACTTATTAAAGGATACAATACAAACTTATACAATACTTGTGAGGCTATATAAGCTGATATCATAGCATTCAAGTGATATAGGATTGACTAGTTCTTCCCAACGCCTACGTGCTTTTAAGCTGTATGTGTGTGAGCTACCAAAGCTACAAGATATAGAAATAAATACTAAATAACTAAACAACGATAATGGACACACATTAGTCTTTCGAACTTTAATGGTAAAGAAATACACATGAGACCATGCAGGGCACTGGGATAAGAGTTTCCATGGAAACGGGTCGATGGCGTGCGAACAAATCTTGGCTGTAAAACACTAATCTCATGTTTATGATAAATACTTATAATACCCGTTCTTTAACGTATAGGTAAAAAAAAATCCGATAATTAGAAAATTGAGAAAACTATTAGACTTCAGGATAGTTAATACGGGGTCGGGTATCGCCTTGGTAACCCTCTAAAGATTGACAGTACAGGAAAATCTAGAAGATAAGACGAGACTTCTGTATGGCACAGATTTTGAAAATATAATGGGTTTTATTACAAATATGATTCCAATACTCTCCACAGATCTCCACAGACCACAAGCTATAGCCTGAACATGAAGTGACGGCTCAACAGCGGTGTTTCAAATATATTGGTGGATCGTTTTATTCATTTTTTTAAATACATATTTTCTGATTGATTGATTGACTTACTTATGTTTTTATTTATTAATTGATTGATTGGGATATTTAATGGTCGGTTTATTTGACGATTTATTAATTGATTGATTCCTTAATTGATTGATCGATTTATTGATTTATTTATTATTAATCTAATCACTTACAAGCATGCAATGCAAAGTCGTCACTGAGTAAAATACCCTTAAGTAAAACGTTGAAAATCAAACACACAGCCAAGGATATGTTTGATAAATACACTTAACTGTTTTCATATTTTATTTACTTTAAGCAGCTTCTATAACGTCACTTTCCGGACGATGTTCGTGTCCATCATCGGAGTATTTATAAATTGGCGGTGGTCTTTTGTCTGTTGATGATGATAAAATTAGTCAAGAAAATAGAACGAAATGACCATAATTGGACCATACCCCTGCTTGTCAAATACTTTTACTGCCAATCAAGTGATTTATTTGGTTAAAGATCAAGTGTAGCGTTAATAGGCAATACAAATAGCAAGCGATAACTCATCTACGCGACAATTAAGGTGGATATATAGTTACAGTGCAGTATTTCATGTGGCCCTATTAGATGTCAATAGAACCGCAATTATTACCCAGCTTTTGCAATAACAGACGGTTTCATTTCCGTTCGCAGCGGACCCAGGAAATGAAGCGTCATTACGTCATGCCAGAAATTCTCTCGTGTGTCGACAATGGCACGACGTTATGGACGATGGCAACAGAATTATGTATCGATACACTGAGAGATCTTTTTTTTATAATCACGGCTATAAAATCCAATTCCACCCTCCGTCGATATAAAGGCAGTAGGTATATATTCTGAAAACAATCATGTTGCGTTTAAATGAAAGAAAACACAACTTATGTAAATGTTGAGTAGGCCACAGTTAAAATTCTGGTTTTCCTCTGATTAGGAAATCTTTACTTTAGCTTTATAAAAATTCGTAATTCTGAGACATTGGCATTCACAGTGTCAATACTCTACGACATTAACTATAGTCGTGTCGATTGCCATGTTGACGGTCGACACCGTCCTCGGTTACCGATCACATAGAGGTTGCTTGTTTACAGAATCCAGGGATCTACTTTGCTTTTCCAGATTTGAAGCTTATTATAAGTGGACCATAAAAACTTTTCCGTTGTCTATTCTGTGCAAATATAAGTGTCAACTTCTTCTTCAGTTGGGATGTATTTAGTAATGCTATCTTTATTTGTTGGCCACATTCTGCGGATCTCTGCATGTATGGTTAAATAACCCCAAGCTGTCTCCGTGGAACTGAAATTTACCAGCAGAGCGAAACACTTCTCGTTTAAATTTACGATATACAACTTATTATCTTTTTTAATTTTTATTTGTTGGGTCTTATTCTGTCGATCTCTGTACGGGTTAATCCAAAGCCTTCTCCTTTGAAACTGCAATTCACCAATAAACAGATCGAAATCTTCTCGTCTTTTTAATTTAAATTTATTATCTTTTTAAAAAAAATTTTTGGTGGTGTATGTATGGGTTAATCCAAAGATGTCTCCTTTGAAACTGCAATTTGCCAATTAACAGAGCAAACTCTTCTCATCTTTGAAATTTACCACATACAATTTATTATCATTTTAAACAGTGCAGTATTTCATGTGGCCCTATTAGATGTCAATAGAAACGCAATTATTACCCAGCTTTTGCAATAACAGACGGTTTCATTTCCGTTGGCAGCGGACCCAGGAAATGAAGCGTCATTACGTCATGTCAGGAATTTTTCTCGTGTCGACAATGGCACGACGTTATGGACGATGGCAACAGAATTAAGAGCAAACTCTTCGCATCTTTTAAATTTACCACATACAATTTATTATCATTTTAAATTTTTCTTGTTGGTCTCATTCTGTCGATCTCTGTATGAGCTAATCCAAAGATGTCTCCTTTGAAACTGCAATTTACCAATAAACAGAGCAAAAAACTTCTCATATTTTAAATTTAAATTTACCATATACAACTTATTATCATTTTAAATTTTTGCTTGTTGGTGTCATTCGGTGGATCTCTGTATGGGCTAATCCAAAGATGTCTCCTTTGACTGCAGTTTCCCAATAAACAGACCGAAAACCTTCTCATATTTTTAATTTAAATTTACGATGTACAATTTATTATCATTTTTAATTTTTATTTGTTGGTCTCATTCTGTCGATCTCTGTATGGGTTAATCCATGTCTTTTTCTTTGAAACTGCAATAGGCCGATACAAATTAACTGGGCGAAATCGTCTCATATTTTAAATTTACGATATACAATTTATTAAATTTTGGAGTACATGCCCCGTCGTTTTATCAGATAATATCTTTGCGCACGGAATTAAACTCAACTCAATAATCTCCTAATCGATCCCTAGCCAATTGATAACCCACCCCCTCATCACCATATTAATTTGAAAAACGGACCCGGCTAAACCACAGTCAGCATAAATTTAGTGCTTGGAATGTCGCCATCTTAATTACAATGCCATTTCCCGCCTAACAATTAACAAGATGCATCGCGTCTAATTTATCAATGAGTCAAATCGTTGTGTATAACAAATTACTAATTATTTTTGAAACCTTTTGCTTATATCAGTCATTAATTCAGATCGCATTACCAAATAATTCACACAATTCATCGAGTACTAATTCAAAGAGTTCGCATGACGTCATGACGTAACCATGTCTTGCTCGCGCTACAACATTCCCGCTCAGTGGAGTCAGCGGCTGATTTGATCGATTATGTAATGGCTCAGAATTTCACCTAGGTTATATTGTGTATAGTCAAGAATTAACCCCACTGTGACACGGATATTTGTATTTGTTACATGTTCTGTTCCATTATGTGGGGAATAAAAATGAAATGAAAAAAATAAATAAAAAAAAAAAATAAAATGGAATGAGACGGTTAACATGAGATGAATATATACATACTCATCTCAGGTTTATCTGACGAATCAACTCTTAGCATAACACGATTCTATGGATTTCAACTTCTATATTTATTATCGAGCAACCTTACAGTGCAGCTATTATAGTTCTTTCTCAAGTTTAATTACTGCTACGGCTTCTAAATGTCACCTAAACAATAATTATCTCATCCCCAGTTTCGGAATAAGTTCTAATCGCTAGTTGCTATGGGTGACCTACAGACATCGCGACAGAAGTTAATAAATAACTATGTGCATGCATGACATTAAAAATATGTGTTAAATACGTACCATACAGTAGCACTCACTGATATTCCGGGATATGTTTCAAATAAATCAAACTACGAAAGGGTATAAAATTCCAAGCTCGATTCTTTCATTTAAAGAAAATTACAAATGGACGAGGTTCGTTTAAACAACCGTAAGTGCACAAAAGTTTGTCCACCTTGCATGTTATATAATATGGTCTTTGTGAATGAGGAGTACGCATTATAGACCAGCATAGTTCTAGGATGGTCATATTGGAATGCGGAAGTAATTATGTCTGAGAGTATATGTAGGATTAAGGAAACCTGGTAATCCAAAATGACTGTTATATGAACAAACTGGGAGACCGTTTCACCCTAACTTCCCTTTAACGTCCACACTATCCAGGCTGATAGGAGGTTGAAGTTTCATGTATTGGTCATAGAGTGGAAACGACGAAATAAGTCCTGACAACGGCATAATATAAGGGAAATCTTGAGTTCAAAGCTATTCATCCATTTCTAAGCCGTGACACAAAATATCTGCCCGGTATAGTGGGAACGGATTGGCCATTCTGACTGTTCAGACAATGGACTTGCTGTAGCTCGTATTATAAAACTAAGCTATAAATCGAATATGAAATCGCAACTAAAATTTGAACTTAGTATGGCGATTTAATTTACTTCGCCACAATCGCGCAGACCGTTAGTAAGACGCTTTGGGAGCCTCGGAGCTTCCGGGCTGTTACAACCATTTTTTTAAAAAAAAATCTACTTTTGAAAAAGACTCGTTTTTTTAATAACCTATTTTAAAAGAATAACTTGATTTAAATAAACCAACGTCCCACTTTTGAAAGTCAAAAGTCAAATTTGTCATTATTGGTAAAATTATATTTCATTTATAGCATTACTTTCAAATCCATCATTTTTTTTTTTGCTTTGATTTCACAGCTGGTTATTCTCTTGCAAATCAGGCTTATATTTATTTCAATTATGGCCCTATTGGCCGGCCATGGACTCTCGCCTATTGTGTTCTCAGATCGTGCCTCTGATCCCCCTGGCTCCCCGTCCCCCTACATTCGAGTTATTTTCACCGCCCCTAACCAGGAAACAATGGAAAACAGACTAAAGATGGCACCACTCAAGAAATAGAAAAGATGTGTATACACAGCATCACTATAACGATATGGGTTAAAAGTGCACGTAAACAGCACGAACGATTTAAAGTCGATAGTAATGTTTAACGTTTTTTGCGTTAAAAATAGCACGATAAATATGTTGACTTTGGATGATTCGACCAAAGTCATCTCCTGCAGCCTAGCAATAGTTATTTTAACTGAACATAATACTAAACACTGTATGAGGATTCTGACACTTATAACTACCATTTAATGTTTAGGTAAGGGATTTGTTGTTACCGAATCCCCCCCCCCCCCCCATCAATCAATCGATCACATAATCAATCAATCAATCAAATCAACCCAATCAAATCAACCCAATCAAATCAAACAAACCAATCAATCAATCTTTCTTTCAACTAAAGTGATAATGAATGATGATAACTCATTTGAACTACTAGCCAATTTATATTTTATATTTTGCCATTGCCGAGACGCATCCCGAAAGCGTTCCTTCGTTTATGTTATTGTTTGGTCCTATAAAATGCCTTCCGTTCTGTGGATTCCTTTATCCATCGGTCTGACATGCCGCCGTATACTCCTGAGACCCAGGGTTTTCTTCTCTTTTTAAAGAGTTTAAGGCCATTCAATATGGTAGCTTCTGTTGGGCTACCTTGTGACTTCGGGTAATAGTCCACAGAGATGGACATATATATAAGCTTGGAATTTTAGTCTGCAACTTGATAATGAATAACTGAGCAATTATTAACAAACAAATGCTTGTCCACCGGTGTGGAAGAAGGGTCTCGTCTTCGAATACAACTTAAACCATCGATCAACACATACTAGAATAAGGTCTACCTGTACCTTCACAGTACCTTTGATATGATACAGCCTATAACTTTATGAAATTCGAAAAAAAACGGAAAACTCTGCGTGCATCTGGTGCCTTTGTGATGTGTGAGGATTCCAATTGAATTCAAACCAGTTTTCATAATTTATTGGGATCTAATAATTCTACGTGGCCTAATTATTCTTAATGGCCTACTGTTGTTAACTTATTGGACTATACTGAGCCTCATGTGATGGAGCTTACTGCTCACAGACTTAGTACCCTTGTCCACATCACTTATCTGAGGGAGCCGCACAAAGAGGCTCTGTCAAACACAGGAGACATTCTGCCTAGGTTTCGTCTTGGTTTTCTACCGTATTAAAATAGAACTGAGTGAGAAATGAACAATCGATCGTCAGAAAAGCGAGAAATGTTTTGAGTACGACGTTTAACCCTCTAATCAAACAAAGAAATAGGCATGTAGGCTCGATTTTATGAAAAGCCATTCGTCTAATTTTATGCAAAGCAAAGGGCCTTTTATAATAAATAGCTGGGATTTCTCTGAACTATAGATACAGTATATATAGTTTACGGTACCAATACAATTTGATTTTGCTGTAGATCTGCAATCTATACCTTCATTACATTCTGGAACGTTTCCTGTTGCCTTTGATCTGACAGAGCTAAAGGAAAACGTGAAGCCGATCTGTATGTGATGTTCTTGTATTATGTCCTGTGATTGTCCGGTTTTTTCTTCGTTTGTTGCCAGTGGCATCGAGGATGGTATTTTTCCCCGTGGGTTTTGCACGCCGTCATGTATATAAGTGAAAAACCATTGAGTACGGCGTTAAATCGCAATCAATCAAACAAATATTCTTAAACGTGTAAACTGAATCGATTGCCCACTTTAAGGCATTTGACTTAATCCTGAGATCTTACCAATTCCATTACCTTGACAACTCTACACCCAGTAATTCATTGAAACGACCATCGGACGTCTGGAGCCGAGCTATTTACTTTAACGTCTCTTTGTGGAAATTGATGGCCACTGTTGATGTGAGAGAAATCCATTAACCTAAATTTCTTCTGTAAATCTTTCCAGTCTTCAGTGGATGTTAAAATTGACTGACGCAATTTCCTTGGCTTCTTAAACAGTTTGAGGCAAAACTAACAAAAACTCCCCGCATTGCATTTCAGTTGTCCGACAGTAACCACATACCTTCTCGATTCAATATTTTATTTTAATAACCGGCATGCAATTGTGTGTACTTTCAATTAATTAAAGCTTCTCATCCATTTGAGTATACATTTGCCAATGTGTAGAAAATATATTAATATCAACTGAAAACCATAAAAGTAGTATTGCGTGATACTGTGACCCATTCGGTTAATTTATAATCTTGTTAAATCTATGAAATGGGATCTCCGACAAAAGTCTATGTGTGTAAGGGCGGTGTGCTATTTCACTTGAAGACATTCTATTCCTGTATCGTATTATAGCTCTTTACGCTTTGTCAATTGAAAGCATTCTTACCGTGTTTATGGACGAACCCATGCATTGACTGTCGGTGAATTGAGAAGAGAAAATGTTTAGATTTTGATAGTCGGATGTTCAAAGCGTTGTAGGCCCGCTGCCGTTGCTTAGTGGTATGTCGCTTCCTACTCCAATTTTCCCTTCACGGGATCGAGTCTGTCTGTCTGTCTGTCTGTCTGTCGACCATCAGGTATATAAGGGACTCACGGAATGTGGCTCCAGCCATCGTGCGTTTTTTTTTAGGCGGTTCCTCTCGGTTTTTCACCGTAATAAGGCAAGGCACAGTGTGAAGTGGACATATAAGTGAAATACCCTTGAGTACGACCTTAAACCATAATCAAACAAACAAATCAAAGCATAGTAATATACCACAGTAGGGGGAATTCACGAGTTTTCCAGCCATTTGTTTCGAATAGGGATAACTTGAAACATTTATATGTGTAGCAATACGGGTATGTAGTTAAGGGACCAGTGTGTTAATAGCTCCATGCATGTATGCCACATGATTATTTGGCAACAGTTTAGGATGTAAAGTGGTAAAAACACCATTTGAACTCTACAGTATTACATTGATTTCCTCGGAGAATTCAATGCGGATATAGTGTTCAGGCGCGTCGAAGAGTGTGTGTATGAATACACCTAGACCATAATGTGTACTTCCGGTGAAGAGTCTACTCAGTGACATTTTACAGCCAGCGGATGATCGCAGAATCAAAACATATAAAAGTTTACAAAACAAAAACGAATTAGTTCACTTTTATTCAGATGTGTCATTAAAGATACTCTAGGTTGAATTATTTCAAAGAATTGCGCATGAAAGAGGTAACACTGTCGTAAAATAGAGCAGAAATACATTTTATCCGTTTTCTCTGCTTTAATTTTTCAGTGTACTGTACTTGGGAAAATGTCTACTTCTCAACTGTTTTTATACCTACAGAACTGATTTTTTTAACACTTCATCTTAACATATAAAACTAAAAAATGGTCATTCAGATTTTTAATATCTTTTTTGATTCCTTAGATAAAGTTATAAGAAGTTGAAATTTCACTATTTTGACTCATTTGTAGGATTTTTTTTAACCTTTAACCCAATATTGCAAGAAAACTAAGACAAATAGGAAAAAAGTGAATAATCATTTTTTGGTTCACATAATGTATTATACGTAGATGTAAAATTGAACAGTTCACGTAAATAGTGTAAAAGAAGTAGCAATTTGAAAAAGAGGTAGTAAACATTTACTATTTATGCAAAATATTTGTTTCTGTAAGATTTAGAAAAAAATGATTTAATTATTATTGCTCTGCAGAAAAAGACGATTCAGAATATATATACATGTGTTGCAAAATTTACAGTAGTTTTGAAGTAAAACGGGGAAATGTAAAAACACTCTACATGGGGGGTTAGATTATCCTTAAGCGACCAGATTAACCCACCACTTATTGAGACACACCTGAGTACATCTCGGCTAAATTATTTAGTATGTCAAATAATGGATACCCTGGCAGAATAACGCCCACTTCTGTCAATAAATAATAAAAAAACAATCTGGAAGTTCTATGTCGAACAATGCACAAAGCTTATGGGCTATGTAATAGAGTCCTGGATTGACGGAATATTTGGAACCATCATCACACGAACCAACAACAGCGTAGACGGATGGCACCATTGGATAAACTTTGTAGCCGGCAAGTGCTATCCGAACTTGTTCGAGTTCATCCGCATCATCAAAAAAGAAAAATCTGTTACAGAGACAAAACTATCACAATTTAAGTTGGGTGCGAGATTCACACCAAAGCAACGAAAGTATAGGAAGTTGAACGAACGTCTGGCTGTGTTGAAAGAATGACTGTTGGATGGAGACATTTGTCCAATGGAATATGCAGATCTGATAGACCATCTTCCTGCTACATATTGAGTATAACTAGACTAAACCTAAGCCCAAAGAATATTTACAGATTTTATGAATCCCCATCACAGAATCCCCATTCTCATTGCACCAATCTCTGGTTTATGTACAGATGTATAGGTTTATGTTAATATATGCCTTATATTTTTGTTTTACATTTATATCCGTATCGGCAGGATTCTTTTGTCTTTTAAAAGTGTCTTTTGTCTTTAAACAGTGAATATTTTGGATAACACTTCCTTAATTTGAACAGATTCCAGTTAGGAATCTAGTAAAGCGGTCATTTACCGCTGACGGGTCAGAGCCTAACTTTTGAACTGACGTTGAATCAATGCATGTTTTTCTTTCGATTTTGTTGAATTAATATCTGTCGCAACGTTTTTTCGTATCAATGTCTGGTGTTGGAACCGATGTATCTATGTATGTTATTAAAGGGGAAGACCACCCAAAAACTATATTTTATAAATACGTCAAACTTTTTGTGTGCAGTACAATACATTAATTTCCATTTTCATAATCTGATCGTAACTCTGGTTATCATTCATTAAAGAGGATCACAAGAACCAGTTGAGTCATCAAATCAAAGACATTCCACAGTTATATTTTATGTGAAAATGGTTGGCTAGCTACACTTTTCTGCAATATTGACCTATGTTGCTCTGACGGAGGTCCAAGATCATCTGAGACGTTTCAGGATTTTCACTCTTTTATACTGTTGATGAAAATTCACGAATACCGAAACGGTACTTTGTACCCTCATTGGCTGAAACCTTGTACAGAGTTCCCAAACTCATGAATATTAATGGCGCTTACCATGTTAAACAAAATGGCTACGTTTAAAATACGGAAAAATAACTTTGTACTTACATCCGATTTGGATAAGTTAACTCAAAACTATTGAACTTTTATCAAAAATAAGATATTCCGCAAAAAGCACATGGCTGACACTCTAAGTTTATTCCAATATGTTTTCATATCTAATCTCCGGAGGCCGTTACCTTCCGATAGAAAGTGACAGTTTTGGTGAACCCACTTTCAGTGAAATCAGCGTTAAAAGGTGCAGCAACAACAATTACAAGTCGAAAAATATCGCTCCAAACTGGACAATTAAATTTTACAAGGTGACAATTTCGTTGTCAAGGGTTAATATTAGTCATATGTGAATCAGCAAACTCCTTGTTGTAAAGTCCCAAAGAGATTAATTCGTTTAACCAACAATAGTAGATTTCGCTTAAATGTCCTATGTTTTAACACTACGAAAGTTTGACAGAAAGGGATTTCACAAAATATCAAGCGATATATGAAGAAAATGTAGTAACACGTGTTTAAACTTGGTTATAACTCATTTAAATATATCTAAATCGAACCGATGTCATACGAAAAATAAATACAGTTTATTTAAAATAATTTAACTGAGTTTAAAAGTACACAGGGTCTACGTAAATGCATAAATTTATATAAACTGAGAATATAAGTGTCAAGAGTCCCATAAAACATTAATTCAAGTATTTATTCATTCCTCTGTAACTGTCAATGTTCCTTTCTCATTTTAAAAGACTGA
>JARFOD010153644.1:0-12363 GCA_031763545.1 Mopalia muscosa | reverse complement strand
AACTAAAAACCCCCCCCCCCCCCCCCCGGGTACCCCCCCCCCCCCCGGTACATGTTATTATGTTAATTGCGATGTCAGTAATTATTGGATGAACTCGGGTATAACACGATGCGAAAGCATGTAACCCTGTTCACCGAAATACAATTGGCATAGAATACCATCCCATTTTCCAACAAAACATGTTTTTTCCGCTTTAAATCTTGGTTTTTATCTTGATGCGATGCATAAATTAAAACGTGCTTGCAAAATACAATTTGATGGACAATCTTGTCGGTCCGGTCGCCATTGTAAGTCATCAGAGAGCTTAGCTCATTTTAACAAGACGCGACGGCCAATCCTCAAGCAGATTCCATTACAATTGCCTGGGTATAAATATATCTGAAAACTCGCCCGAATACATTATGGACTCGATTATATATTTTTCATAGTAGAAGGATTACAGAAGGACTGCTTGTCTCCACCAGGATTCAAACACGGACCTGTAGCTGTCTGGGACTCGGATAAGGAAACGGCAACGTTTTAAGTAACTAGCACCCCAATCTAATTAAAATCAGATCTCAAAAATGCTCCCCGTGCTTTGTTTGTCACTCAGTCTAGCGACAACAAAACACCGGGGGCATTTTTGAGATCTGATTTTATAATGTTGCTAACACCCGGACGTAGTTATTATCAACCTGTATATCGTTTAAACCGCCATGTTGCAAATACTATCATGAGAATAACAAACAATTAAATTTCATATTCATACACAATAGACATAGAATTTTAATTCCCAGATATATGAGATATTTACAAATGCACATTTGTACAAGACATATAGTGTTAAATACAGTGTTACTGTGTCACAACACATTTTGATCAAATCTTTCTCCGGAAAAATATAATACAATTTATCAGAAAGAAAGCACGTACCGAAAACTGCAATATATACATTATTTGATTTGTATCCTTATTATAGCCGGGTAAGTTAATTAATGGACGTAAAAGAGAATGGGAATTGATTTGATAGCACAATTCAATACGAAATAAATTTCATCAAAAATTCGCAATTTATAATATATCAGAATGTGTCTCTTCAAACTTTGATCACCTACACCTATCGCGACCCTAATAAATATTTACAGATTCATAAAGATATGGTGCAAACATGAAAACATTGGCTGCTTAAAAAAAAAATAAAAAATACCCCGAACAAAAATTGCAGCCTTTCACTGGCCTACGACTTAGGCGAGACGATCCAGCAATGGCGGCATCTCCCCGCTCGATTCTAGTTCACCATCGTCACTGCAATAAAAACAAAGACTGATTAAACCATCTTAACTAAACAATCGCCACATGGAAAGAAGATATTGAAATTCTTAACTTTCTTGAAATTACTATGTGTAAAAACCGAAGAAAATTTATTCGACCTGAATAAGAGATTGATTTAATTGTTGGAGCCCATATTTAATGCGATTAAATGAATTGCGATTAGGTGAAAAATGTTATGAAGCCCAATTTCTCGGTGTTTGATTACATAAATCTATATCCTACATATTAATCTATATCATACATATTAAATGATATAAATAGAACCATTCAACGATTTTCATCAAACAATAAATATCAAAAGCAAATCCAACATGTTCAGGCTCTGGAAACAAATAAATTTTCACACGACAGCCCCTTTTAATATTTCTTGTGCTCAAACCTGACTAAATGAATTCAACAGGAAATAAAGCGAAGTTTTGAAACGACAGTGGTGCCCGACACATCAAGTTAACATTGTTATTTGTGACATCAAGCCGGCATGCATAATGTAAGCATGGGGAGCAGATCCAGTTTCACATGATTATCTCCCCTTCCAGATTGTGCGACTCGCCTGATTGGCATGTACCGTGCTGTTTTATTTAATGACAGTGGAAATCAATTCAGCTTTGATTAATTTTACTAAGTTTTTTCCACTTCAAACTTGATAAAATAGATTAAATAACTGAAATAAGTTTATAAAACGTATACACCACCAGATTATTACGTTTTACCGTAGTACTTTGTTATTTTGCGCATAGAAATTTAAGGTAGAGTTTATTTGGCGAACCATCTTCTAGCCAATTAATCTAGAAAGAGAATGAAAATCCTTAAAATATCACTAAACATATTTAGTTAAATGAATAGCTCATATCAGTCCGTCCGTTGTTAGTTCCGTCCGTCCGTCAGTCCGTTCATCCGTCCGTCTGTCCGTCCGCTATTCGGCCAATCAATCGACAAATCAATCATTCAAACAATCAAGCAATCAATCAACCAGCCATTTGCTAAATCATATAACTCCTATATAAACATTTCATCAAAACAGTCGATCTGTTTATTTTTTCATTGCCTTACCACTTACCAGTCGTCAGATCGTGTTCCCACGGGAGTACATACATTCTGTGGGAAATCACATCGTCTTTTGGTGTAGTCAAAAATCAGCCCACCTTGCATGATGGTGCACTTTTTATAACCTGTGAATCTGGCATGGCGACATTCCGCGTAGTATTGACTGCCGCGATGAAGAGCCGGGTAGAAACCGTCTGAACTATTTCGACAGTCTGGAGCCAAACCACACGGTGGAGGGCTCATAGCAATATCCATACACCGACCTGCTACCTCATTGAAAATAGTTCCGTCTCGACACGTGAAGGCCGCAATGGTAAGTTCTCGTTCGCAAAGGTAATAACGGAGACAGTGCGTCCCCGTGTCTGCATAGTAACCATTCTCTTTCCCCTTACAGGGATTTTTGAGTTGTCCACAGGGCTGAACCACTGAGCCACTGCTATCACAATCTCCCCGTAAAGGATTGAACACTCCAGCGGGACATAAAGACATCCCTAATAACTCGTTATTCTTGCACTCGAAGTAATGCGAACAGCGCCCATAGATATCAAGGAAGATGCCGTTGGGTTTTGTGTCACAGATATTAGGAATCGTTGCTTCCCCGCACGGGAAGGGAACAAAGCCTGAGTGTTGACATTTTCCATTCAGAGGATTGAATAATAAGTCTTCGGGACACCTCATATAATCCTGGAAGTCGCCTTCTTTACATTCATAATAGAAGTCACAACGGCCGTGCTCGTCGGGATACAAACCATCCCTTCTCCCTCCGCACTCAGGCCACCATCCGCCGCGAGCCCGGGGTACGGTGTAAGGGGACACACAGGCACGAGATAGAGGGGAGAAAACTGTAGCCCTATCACATTCCCCTTGGTAGATTGTCCTTTCATGATAACATTCCACGAAGAAGGGCTTCCATTCGAAATCAGGCCAGGAGTTTGGGCCGTCGACTCGTCCTAGACAACTCCCATAACGTACCCAGCACGGTTTGCAGTGACCGGTTTTCCCACATTGGTTAGCTCTGTATTCACCTGGCAATGAAAACATAAGTCAATATATTAAATTTAATCAAGAAAGTTTGCATCCCGGTTTTTGTTAATACCTATTGCCAAAAGGTATTAACAAAAACCGGGAGGCTATTGACCTTGTACGACCGAATCGTATTTGTTTTGTTTTTTGTTATTGTTTGTGGTGATTATCCTAACTTGGTACTCAGAACGTGCATTCGTTGATCTTCAATTGTAATATGTGGGCGGGTAAAGTGTTCAAATCCATTGTCCAATGCGATTATCTTGTGCTCAGCTAACCTTGTTAGCTGTCTTTTTTTGTTGTTAAATGTGAGTTTAAAAAAACCTTAAATGCACTGCATACGATTCTAGAGAATCATACAATCAAACAAAGAAACTTTATATAACATCAATTATATCTTTTTTCAAGGCATTATGTAGCTCAGCCTGCAAAGTACAATGATGTTTGACTGAGGCACTCACAACAGTGGCTACAGTTCGAATCTCATGAATGAATGTTGCTTGAGCCAAACTGATTTTTAAAGTTTTTCTTAGTTTTTGTTGCCTGTATACTATAGGCCAATGTAATTTTTAATTAATTTTTCTATCTTGTACTATACATTGCCACGTTGAATAGAAGCCAGACTTACATGGACTTCTGGGCTCTTGTCGCAGACCACACTCAACGTTAGCAAAATCTTCACATTTGAGAGATTTGTATGAGAATAGCTGCGGGTAGGGACACTCCATTGTGAAGGTCTCGTAAAACTTGAATATATAGGTGTCTGGTCTGACGGTGCAGTTGTAATACCAGGCACAGTTGTCTGGGTGGGGCTGCAGGGTGGGGCCGTTTGGGTTACAAGCCTCGTGAGACGTCTCATCACCTGAATATTAAAATAAAATATAGCTTAAATACCACAAATTTAGGCTACTTAAAAATGTTCAATTATTGATGTCCGTAAAGTTTAAAAGACAGTGCTTTGGTATTCTCGAATTACGTAACCTATAGTCAAATCTCATGACTGGAATATAGCAAACTGAAATATACCGTTTGTCTCTTGGATTTATGTTTCGTAGCATAAGTTTTAAATGTGGTCACAATTTGTCGTTGTGTTTTGTTTCCATAATTGCATACTTAAACCGGTCGTGTCTTTCAAAATGAAAGCTAGGTGTACGTTATATCGTGTGGATCTACATCGTATACTGCCCCTTTGGTCGTACATTTACAGGTTCCATATGTGTACAGTTGACATATGTGTAATTCTGAGACAATTTAGAACAGAAAAACAAGCTGAACAGTTTCTGTAAGTATTTTGGTTTATTTGTTTTATTGGGTTTAACGTGATACTCAAGGGTATTTCACTTATATGACCACGGAGTAAGTATTTTGGAAAGTGTTGCAATGCTCTGTTTGAAATACACAGAATTGCCTTATAGTTAAATGTATAGTAAAAATATGACCATTTCCTTGGTCAGGAAAAACGTTGATTTGTCCAAATATTTGACATAGAGTCCTGGGCGTATCAGAAAAAAACACAGGCCAAATATTGTATTTATATTCATAATATTTTAGTGAATGTGTTAATAATAACGTTCAGCTCGTTTAAAAGTTTTGTATTGAATAAGAACGAGCAAGCTGCCAGCTGACAACATTTGCACTTGGCGTAAACGGTACAGTATAATCCAATCGTGTGTTGTTTCCTGGAAACCCAGTGGTTACATTATCGTGTACCGTCGTGCACACGGTGATCATACAGTGTCGTTAAGCTGCCGGTATTTCACAAAAATAGTTCCTCTAACGGCCTGTGACGCTTCCGAAATTACTGCATATATGTTGGCTAACGGTAAACTAGAGTTGTTGAATCGCTAGGTGTTGTCTGAATCTAGGTTATCAAAAGGCAGTGTTGCTTCAAACCTGTATTTTATCTAGCTGAATGTAACTAGAAATCATGCCGACATTATCCATTCTTCTATGTGTAATTAGATACGGATTAAGGATCGATGTTAAGGGGTATCAGATCTTTGAACCCCAGGCATTCAATATTTTTACAGGAAACTGTTTAACATTTGTTTGGACATTTTTGGCAAACTTTTCTCTTAGCCTAACAGAAATTTTAAAATAATTTCAGAGAAAAGATTGCCAGTAAATATCGAATTATTTGTACTTCCAGAAAACAAATATTTATTATTGACCACTTTAATTATCTAGCTTCAAAGAGCATTCGTGTACGCATTAATTTAATCTATATGGCTGCTTGTTCTGAGGGCATTACAGCTTTTTCTTACGCGTGTATTCGAAATAAATTTTCTACATTTTCATGACTTGTAAGTCTGGTTCATAGCTTCGTTTTTACTTGTGATTAATAAATTAAATTATGTTTTGCTCATGGAATTTTTTCTTTTTAAAAATTTTTTGAGTGTTTTCGCATCGGTCTTTCATATCGTCTTATTTCCACAGTATAACTTTAAATCTCATTGTGCTGCTATTTTTGCTGCTTGTCACATTAACTCTAGTGCATTTGCTAGAGAGAAGAAAATAGAAGACATGCTTTGCAAACTCGATGGCTTCTGATGGAACGGATGTTTTACCAGGTAATATTTTACAAGGAAAGGCAGGTTGAACATGTCTACAAGGAAAAGAGAAGAATGTCGGCGGGTTCTTTGTCTCTGTTTACAATCAGTGTTCGAAAGCGATCAACGACCAGCCCCGGTATTTTCTAACTTTGACGAGCATCCACGTGTAAATGTGGACAGATAATTCTTTGTTTGGATCCTCCGACATGTGGCAAATATAGTTATTGTCCCGCCGGTCAACGAAGCTAGATACAAATTAAAGCTCTTAGAATAGATGGATTACGGTAGTAAATATATGTCTTCTTAGGCTACAGTCCGGCCTCTGAGACTGTGTACTTTGATTCAGCAGAAGGATTCTTCCTAGACTCTTGAATCGACAACATGAAATAGAGACCGAAGCTTCGTGGGGCTGTGGAAAATCCTCTCCTGGTTTCATCATTGTCTCCTTTAAGACAGCCACATATTCTTCGGTTGGCATACGCGAGGCATCGTTTTATGGGTGATCTATACGACTGCAGGCGTTGAGCCTTTCCAAGGTTGGGAGTAAAGGACCTTTGGTCAGGCCAAGTCTTGAAAGGCTAACCGGGTCTTCTGGGGTTATCCAATCTCATACCCATGCTAACCAAGCGCAGAAGTGAAATCAAGGTTAATTCGTTAAAGAGGAACTCTGTAATAAGGAAATGCCCAATCAAGTCCCAAGGCTAACTTTAGACTATCCAAGAAGCAATTTAAACCATCTTAAACGCATCGCAAAACCTAGACAATGCTGTTCTTAACACGTCCACGAGAATCCACATACCCTTCAAATACAAAGCGAAGAATTTATAAACATTAGAGAATCTCCCGTTTTACAGGCGTCCTAACAACGAGACAGGCCTTACGTAAAATGGCCAGCTTCTTTCAACTCCCAAGCGGTATCTGCCAAGGAATTTTAAAGAAATCTCTTTTGAATATGGAACTCATTTTATGGCAACGGCTGCCTTGGAAAAATAATTCTTTTGCGTTAATCATAATGCAATCGGTAGTATAAAAGTACACACACGTCTTGTTAAAGATGTTAAAACTATACGCTTGACACCCAGCATACAAATTATAATCGAATTTCCAGACAAAGGTATATATATATTCTTTTCGTTAGCATCGCCGGCAACATTTTTATCAGCGGTGTGATTAATTTATGGTTGCAAATTTTCAAGACAAACCAGGTGTAAATTGTTAGAATATCCCAAGATTGTGGGTATACATTAAACTGGTCACTGATCAATAGGCTTATATTTGTCTGTATTTGGAAAAGATTAAAATTATAGAAGATTTATACAATTGCCAGACATTCCCTGATGAATCCGAGAGGTTACAATGCATCCTATTTAAATGCTCTCAAAATAATTCATCGTTGTGTCGACAGTTAGGTCAGACCCGGTGACTCAAATCAATATTGCGTCACCGTGGCGCATCGGACGAGTGTGTAATAACTAAACAATGACAATCGCTCATACAGACTTCAATATATAAACAAACCCTTTTACGTTGTGATGTGAATCGTGTAACTTGGAGATATCCCTTTTTGTGAGCTACATATTGATGGCTTAATGTATTTTTGCTGCTCAGCAGATGGAATATCGCTACAGCATAGTCCCTGCTCATTATGTAGAATTTTTAATTCCAACTTTTTTTATTCTAAATATTTTATCCCTTTTTTTTCAAATAACTTTATTATTAAAAAAAACTGAATTTATTGAATTAAAATTAATTGTATAACTTCAGTTTTGTTCACTACTGGTTTTTTCTTGATCTCAGATCTCGTTGTTTTATACTTTTACTGAAATATTGCAAGTTACTTGGCGTCAGACTTGTACACGTTAGCCTGCAAGTTTCTGAAATAAATACAATGTAAAACAATACCCCGTTCATGTTCTAAACGTGATTTGTAATATAAAATCTTATCAATAATGCAATTTTCTCCCACAACATTTGTTTCAATACTCGCATTGCAAATGTCGACGGATTGTTCACTGAAATTAATATAAAAAATGCCCTAAAAGTGAGGTCAAAATAATCAACAAATCAAAGCGCCGCTGACTTGAGAGAAACAACTGCAATGTTTTTTAGATGACGCTTGAGAGAAACAACTGCAATGTTTATTAGATGACACTTGAGAGAAACAACTGCAATGTTTATTAGATGACGCTTGAGAGAAACAACTGCAATGTTTATTAGATGACGCTTGAGAGAAACAACTGCAATGTTTATTAGATGAGGTTATAGCTTCCGCCGGAATGCAAACTAACAATTCAATTGCATATTTGTTATGACATGACAGGCAATAATTTACATCAGAATATGACCGTCAAAGTTTTAACATAGTGTCCTCACCAAATATTTACACAAGTTTACAATGGTATACAATAAGTTTGCCGTCAAATGTATACATCTATACTCTATGGTCTAACAGTCTATATGCCTCAGCACAATACGTGTATATTAAATTTTCATTCTCGACATAACAAAAATAAATAAAAGAAGAATATCAGAGAAACCTTTTGAATTTATTTTGGTGCTGTCAAGATGAGAAATAAAGCTATTATGACAAATTTTATAAGGATACAAATGTATGTATTGTGATAAATGATACGGTTATAAATGAAGTATATAACAGGCATAATAATGTATTCAAACGCGAAACTGTATAGTAAGTTTGTTGAAACAAATTCAATACGAACGTTTTCAATTTCTATATAAGCTTAACCTGTTACCCAGGACAATACACTATGTATTACATGACAGTTCTTTAAATTTCAGACGCCTTTATGTGCTAATTTTCAAAATGATGTTCCCAGAGAGTAAATGCTAATTGTTGGCCTATCACTGTAGAACACAGTTGGTGAATACTGGTGAATACTGGCGTTACTATACTTTACTAGAATACTGTTCAATTCTGAATTATAATGTATTATGGACGTTAGAAGAAATGTGACTTAACTTTGACTGTAATGCTTATATCTGGAGGCCAATAACGACGGCGTTAAATAACAGTTTAGAGTGAAGTTATTTGAAATCTATGTGGCGTTTATATTCGTTGTTCATTTGCTAACGATCGCATATGTAGAATAATGCTCATTTAAGTACCATATTCGGGGACATGCGTTCGATATCTTTACCATGTACTCAATTGAATAAATAAAATTACAAAATATAATATATGCTTGATATGAATGTAGAGATACAAAAAAATGGCTCGATTCTTGAGACGGATTGATTTGTTTATTGGTAGCAGGTATCAATTCTTTATATGGTGCTTTATTGTAGACAGGTGTATCTGCGTGGTGCTGTTCACCTGTTCGTTTGTAAAACCACTTTGCAGGTGTGATGTCACCGGTACATGTCACATGTCACATGTGCAAATAACTTGTAGTTTAAGACATGTCATATAAAATTTCCAATGCGATTGGTGGAAAATTAATTACTTTGGGTGCAAATATTGTTTCGCTTAGAACTTATGCCGACAGTATATCTCCTTTTGTTATACAATGAATAGAAAGGCGGTTCTTTATATAGGTGTCGCCAATAAGATCCCGGGAATCATACTGTCATTTATAACAGGTATATATTCTACAGACCTGTTCTAAGCTTAAGCTTTAATATCAAAATACAGTTAAACCGATTTGTTTCGAGTCTAGATTATTCGTCCTTAGGATTAACATAGTGTTTTCCAGAGGTAATTTCCAGACAGTAAACGCGTAAGAAATGATTTAAACATAAGTCAAAATAATGAGTTTAATCGTTTAAAAAGTTTTTAAAATCTTAATTTGTGGGATGATCGTCGTCATATGAGTAATACATTGGAGGTTTTCTTTCTACTTACCCATGACAGATTTGATGATGGTGGGTTGTCTATCGGGGTGTATGGTTGGCCCCGGGGTAGGTTCTGGGGTGATCTGGATTGTTACTGTCGTGGGAGACGTGACAGCCACAGCGGGTTTCCCCATCGGGCCCCCGGGAAACTCTTGTCCTTCAAATATACTATTTTCTTGACAGTCGTCGAGACCAGAGTTAGGGGGAACACATAGTTTGGCAAGCATGGAGAACACGTGGTTGTGCGAACAAGGGGGCATCGCCCGAGCCTCCTTTTTATCACAAATAAAGAAGACAGAACAGTTTAAAGGGTGCCTGACCCACTGAGCATCGTCCTGGTAGGCACATAGTAAGGTGGGGTCGTCGTTTGGTACGTGGACCTGTATTGGCGGCGGTGGAGGTAAGGTAGGTGGGGCTCGACCAGATAGAGGACCGAGTCTGGTCGCCGCGGCGCTTATTACAACAGTTAAAATTACAATACATTTTGAGGTATCTAAACGGGGAAGTAACATTTTCATCTTTACTTGTCGACAAATTATTACTGCTTTTCTCCTTTTATGACAGATGGCACTGACGATCCCTTTGACGAAATGTTTATCAAAAAACTTCTACATTCCCAGTAAACTCGACAACAGTAAGGTATTGGGGTCGTCTGTCTGTCTGCGAATCACGTCATGTCGAGGATCAAGCACTCGGCGGATCGCAAGGCAGGCATGTCCACATTCTGTCTCTCTAACGAACGGTAAGTCCGGCTGAACCTGCTGACAAAAGCTCGACAACTATTTAGTGAAGCGATTTGTCTCAGTGTCTTGGGTTTTGTAGCAAGAAAGGGCACCGATTTTCAACCCGTTTCTAAACAAACCAAGCTCAGCATCGATACGTCACAGAAATATCCGGGTACTTTGGCCAGCCACACGCTCAGTCAATAAACGCGAAAACCGCCCCGATTTCCAACCGTGTCTTTGGATACACAGTGTTGGGAACAACACTTAACAAAGACTCGACTTGATTGGTTTAATTGTTCTCACGTCTTGTTGCAATCAGACCCGGAAATGCCTGTTTTAATTTTGGGAGCTTGCCGAAATTCCCTTAAACAAGAAAACTCCATTGTTGTCACCGCGTTTCGTGCTTCTTTGAAGAGACGTGCCGCGATAGTCTTGGCGTCTGTTGATCCCTTCCTCTCTTCTTACAGTTTTTTGCTCGCGACATCAAAACGAAACTTCTCGTACTTCCGAAAAAAGTTCGAACGTGTCTGTCAAAAAAACGTGATTTAAAAATTCCGACACAGTGTATATAAAGGCTGCTGGGTATAAAATATGGACATGATATATCCCCAGCTCTAAGATAAACAGAAGTTAGATACATTTTATAATTAATATAAAATGAAACTTGCAAAATTCATCTAATGACGCGAACAATGCTACACTTTTCCACATATCTTCTGGCCTTAATTTATTTATTTTTATTTTTTTTATTTTTTCGCAATGACATTTATTTCTTCGGGAATTTTATGTCAGAAAGGTTAAAAGCATTCGCCTTTGTAGTAATTAAGCCCTAATTGGTAATTACGTTTTAACCGAATATGTGTGATTGATTGGTCGAATAAACCTTTAACAAAATTGAGAATTTTGGTGTAACATATAAATCCTAACTCAGTACCAAACATAACAGAAGCCACTTTTTTCATTAATCTATATCGTATAATAGTGTTATTAATTATCCCCATTTCTCATATCAGGAAACAACCTATATTGGGGGGGCCTAGCTAGAGCGTTTTAAACGTCACAAACTGTGTAATTGCCTACATCGGATCTTGACGTAGCGCTCAAGTCTTCAATTAAGTATTGCCTTAATACTTGTTTAATTTCCCCCATCGAATAAATTACACATCCTTTATTTAGGTAAACATGCAATACAAAGCTGAATAATGGTCCTTCTGGGTAAAATGTCAAGTCTACAGTCAAGGTGGAAGAGAGACAAATAGATACTTCAACAGTATTTCCGTATTTCAAAGAAAGGTATAATGGACTATTCCAAGTGTGGTTTGGCATATACAAAATGTCATCAAATTCAGTTATATTCAATATAATTGGACTGCACCTATTTAACCCATAATAGCCGGTTAGATACAAAACTTGAAATTGCACAGTTACTATCAATCTAACTCAGTATGTCTAAACAAAGCTGCATCGTATGAAAGACAATGTGATATACAGAACTCTACATCTAGAAACAACCCCATCTTGCATTTTTTTTACTTTCGCTGGGAGCCATTTTACCGGTGTTTGCACATTATCCCCACACATTAAATACACCCAGGACAATATTAGAGGTACATTGTTTTCTGAATCAAAAACAGATTAAAACTGAATACTATACACAGGGCGGACTGTTTATCGAGTGATCTGATAAAAAAAATATTTAAAAAAATGGATGTTATAACATGGCGAGGTTAGTATGACGTCCGCGATTATGTCCCATATAGTTGAGGATTTCCGATTGTGCAGCAGCCACGGACTGGTTATAACGACCTATTATATCGTTATGTCGGGAGAGTAGGTACGCTCCAATATGCGGCAGT
>JARFOD010153633.1:0-12363 GCA_031763545.1 Mopalia muscosa | reverse complement strand
GAATAAAATATTAATATGATTGGAGCAGCAGTTGCTGAGATATAGTGATAACAAGAATTGTTATGGGACGGACAGACCACGGAGAGTGATGAGAATAGCCCACAGTCAGAATGACTGTGGGCTAAAAATAAAAAATAATTGCAAACAAAAAAGGACTGTCACATTATGTGCGGGAAACATATATCCCACTTACAAAATAAAGCATACAGAGATCCAAACAATTATTTGTTCTAATATAAACCCACCATGATAATTTGTTACTTCCTGATTGAAGAGGCTTGTGACAAAGTGAAAGTTACAATTATTCTCAGAGAACATGCACACCACATCATCCGGGATTGATGCTCTGTTTTGTTGTAACAGACTGAGAGCATCATAACTGACACTGACCCCTCCATGGTGTCTGATACCAAAGGCTTCCGTTTTGTTTGATCCGTCCAATAATCTGTGCAATACATTGTATATCAGTGCATGTTATTTGCCATATAAATTTTTTTTAATTTATATTCTGAAAATTCACAAAGCAAAATATTAACTAAACACAATCATAGATGATGATTATCAAAATATTTTGACAAGTAATTGATAAATATCTATATCAGAAATCAACTGATAGCTGTGACAACACGTTAGAATCTTATTATTTCAAGTAGCTTATTATTTGCTGTGAATCTTTATGAAGCCAATGCTATTTTGTGGGCGGCTATCCTTGTTTCAAATCCAATGAGGCAGCTCTATGGCATTCATCTTGTTTTAATCAAATGGCCGCCCCTTCAGTGAGGCTTATTGATTAGTGTTCCTATAAATGAAGCTAACTTGCCCACTTACCTTTTATGTGAGGCATGTAAAGATCTTATCCTAGCGATGAGTAAAGCTGGGTTGTTGTGGGCCAGTCTACACTCTCCATCTAATAACTGGAGTATACCACAATCCTGGGAAAAAAAAACATATCTTTAGTTATACATCTGTTAATTAATGAACATTTATGTGTTCTCAATATAAATGCCTAAACGGTCAAATTTATTGTTAACTTACTGGTTTACCGATAAGATCTATGAGGTCCATATTGTCCCTGTATATAACATCATTATTAGCTCTGATACCTTCCTCGTCAATGACATCTATTGGGTCTCTAAACACAAGACTGTTGTAGAAACATTGAAGCCTTTCTGAGCACAGGTTGATACACAGCTGGGATAACTGATTCTTCTGGAATAAAGAGACAGGTGAAAATAGGTTAAACATTTCGTGATTACAAGTCTATTAGACCCACAGGTAGAATAGTAACACAGCAGGGATAGCTGAATTGGGTCTTAATGCTGTACCTATTTCACTCATGTGACAGCTACCAGCCAAAAAGGTAAAAGACGATCTAAACACCAGGGCAGCAGGAAGCTCACAACAGGTAAATACTTTTATTCATTTGATTGGCATTAAACATCGTATCCAGGGGTATTCCGCTAACACTACATGTATCTGTGAGTTCCACTGATCAGTTTCGAATAATACACAAGTAGTGTAACCCCGAAAAAAGTCAAACTCATTTTCTATCTCTATATTTCAGCACTTTATTGTTCCATCATCAGAAATGAATTGGTGACAGGTTTTCTTTCTATATATACAGTACAAGTCGGTTATATAATATATATATATAACCACAACTCACAGATAGTGGTAAAGCCTGGGCATTAGAGGTGAGTTACATATAAGGGGGCAATAAAAGGTAGGCAAAGCAATTAACATTCAGGGACAATACATGGATAACAATATAAAACAATCACTATGTACATTTACATGAAAATAAACAAAGTTAGACAGCTTGTGAGTGAATAAATTGGGGGAGAGAGAGGGAAATGTATGTTTAGCTTACTGGGGCATGATACGTTACTGTTGTTTGATAGAAATTCAAAATGAAACCTTTATAAAACACTCAGTGATAACAGAAGTCACCAAAAAACTTCCATTTTATACCTAGGGCTAAACAGAAACCAAGAACCTTGAACAGTACAGGTCAGTAGTCCAATGCACAGTCAGCCAAATTACAGCTTTAATACCCACATATAAAACTGACAGACAATGGAGAGAAGGCCTGTCAATAATTCATTTTATGCCTTGTGCTTTGCTTTGAGAAGATGAATATGGTGATCAAAACTCTCACTATAGAAATAAATTTAAAATAAGTCAAAATTAAAATAAGTCAAAATAATTGACATTTATTAAGATGTTTTGAATTAACATGTTGTGTAGAAAAAGGGCCAGCAACATTACAATCAACATCTCTCTCACCTGTGATTGTTCAAATCCAAACATATCTAAGACTCCAATAAAGTCCTCATGCCCCAGGTATGGTGTGTCATCAGATGCCTCACAAACATCCTCTCTTCTCTCAACACTTGTGATATCAGAAATCTCCATACTAAGTGTACTAGTGTGTGACTCTGTACCCTGTGACCTGTTGTTAGCAACTTTAACCACATGCTTCACTGTTCTACCATAGAGAGACTGAGCTAACAGGTCCTTCGTCCATTGGGCCTACAATTCAAATATTTATGTTTTACATCTGTGATCAAATGCTATAAATGGTGATAAGTGTGAAATGTGGATCTAATCCGATCTATATTGGCATGATGGTATTACATAGTTACATTGAGGTATTTTACCTATTCCAATTGTCCAGATATTCATGATAATCTTAATGTAATTACACACGTCAGAGGTCAAGTTCAAGGCTTGCTCTGCATGTATAAAGCTATACACAACATTGCATGTTATACTGTGGGGATTTTTTTTTTTAAATCAATTTTCTTACAGCTAAAAATCTCAAACTAAAATATTTAGCTAAAACTTAAAAAGAAATTTTAAAAAATTATAAAAAAAGAATTCAACAATATTTTGTTGGCAAATGACAGATTATCTATTCTATCCTAATATCTTATTGGTAATGTTAAATAAGGGCATCTTACTGTAGCAGTGTTGCCGCGTGATTTACAAATCTCTCCTCGTATTGTCCTGGTTCTGGTTGTTAACCCTCTATACAGGATCACAGCAGGTATCCCCAGTAAGGCTGCGGCTGCATGGAACTCTAAAACAATACTGATTGATTGTATCACTAATGTTTAGAGAGTCTGACCCCTTTGCCTGCAGAGGTCACTTACAATCTAGCATTCCAACTTAATTAGGTTCGATGGTATGGGAAAATATTCAAAAGTTCCAATATTTTTCTAACTTATCTTTAGGCATCTCTGCTTATGTCACTAATTTATAATTAATTATCGCTATATATTATATGTAATTTACAGCTCAAACAGGAACTTACCTTTATGATTCTTCACCTCCAACTCATGGCAGTCATTTTGAACGAATTCTATATTGCCTAGTAACAATACAGCAGCTAGTATTCTAATGACATCAGAGAAACCAATACCCAGCATGCCAAGCGATGCCTGAAACAGAGAAAAAACAAGTACAGCATTTACTACCTATGTCAAACAGAATTTGTGTCAATAGGTTTTTATTTTCAAACTTTCAACCAATTTTATCCAAATTCTGTCAAAATGTTTTTATTTTGTTGAAGACAACGATTTTATTCTGTTTAACACATGGCAAAAAAAAAAAGTGCATACATAATAATATCCATCTTCACAAAAGGGGAATCACTCTTGACGAAAATATGGTTGGTGAAGAGCGTTAGAACATTTTATATTCACAGATGAAATGTTCTGCAAAGATTATAAATTCAAAACTGTATTCTGTACATCTAAAAGCTACACATGCTATTACTTTTATTCTTATTTCTTCTGTTCACACTATTCACCTCACAACAGTGATTAAGAACAATTCTCACCTTCCAACAGGTAAACCTGGCTCTGTCAATACCTTTAGTTCTACAATCTTCTCTCCTCAAGTAACTCAGCTCTTGTATACCCAAACCACACAGGTGATATTTCACTGTACAGTTAAACCAAGAAAGCCAAATGAAAAAAAGAGTGACGAATGTGTTGTCTTCAAGCTATAATGTGTATCACATGCAAAATATTGACTTCATATATTTATCGCCACATTAATCTGTATTTAGAAATACTGACTTTTTTAAATGTGCTACAAATATAGCAATAAGTAAGGTGAATGATTTTTAACAGTGAGGGTTTCCAGAAGAATGAATTTGTTTTTAATGAATGGGATTATTAACAACTGGGGAATAACTCACGCTTTTCCTCTGCTGATAACCCAGCCAATAGTTGGTAGAATATGTTATAGTTTTTCTCTCCAGTCTGTACATGGCTTACTCTACACTGTTATAAATATAAACAGTCTACAGTTAGTTGGTAGAATATGTTATTATTTTTCTCTCCAGTCTGTACATGGCTTACTCTACACTGTTATAAATATAAACAGTCTACAGTTACTATTGTTATCAATACTAAACGGAAATTTATAGTACAAGATATCTTTATAAATATCAGACATATATTATCCAATATAAGGCTATAATCATAATACAAATAGGTTGAAAAGTAGCAAACTAAGTATTTTAATGAAATATATATAAACTTACTTGCTTGTCAAAACAAGATGAATTTATGATTGTCAAATATTATAACCTAGACAACATCTTTCACAAAATAATAAAACGTTTCCTGACTAATTTTGTTCTGATGTAAGTTACTTTTAATGATAATTCAGTTGGATAGCTCATAATTACCTGTTCAATAAAGTAACAATTTACTCTCGTGCGGAAAATAGCCCCATTAGATACAAAGTTCGTGAAGAAATATCCCTGAAATAAAATAAGAAAGAAGTTATGTTCAACATTTATCATTTCAATTAGTTGATGTGTAGTGCAATATTTTGTAACAGATTATATGCATACAGACAAATATTCAACCCAATCTAGGTAAAAAATTTAGTTACATATTAACAATATTTTCCTTATTTTAAGATAATGCTTTTTAAGTTGGAACAGACTCTAGTTCAGAAAATTTTGTAGATTGAATCCCGTCAATGAATCGAATCCATCGACCTCAGAGTTGTCAGCAGTAAACCACTCAGCCAGCTTTATCCCAAGATAACGGAATCTTATCAGATTTTAAATCTTTGAGAGAAACATGAGACTGCAATCGTTTTTTTTTCAAAAGAAAACACTGATGAGAAATACTCTCCATCTCCGTTTACAACAAAATCAGAGTATATAGCACCATTTGCAGATAATACTACTGAAGATTATCTATATGTGACAAAATTACATCTTTCAGAGAAAAGATATAGCTTCGCCCATAAGAGTAATTTGACTGCTGGTGAGAAACGCTCTTTAATTAAACTTAAGTCTGAAGGGCTTAAAGTTATAATTACTAAAGCAGACAAAAAAAATACTGTTTTTTACTAAATCCTGAAGGCTACATACAGGAAGCAAATCGTCAACTGTAAAATGGTATCCACAATACAGAAATCTAACAAATCAATCTGCATAATACCAAACAAAAGGTTCACAATATCGTTTGCAAACTGCAAAACCAAAATTTGTTAATCAAGAAATGCTTCAATTTTCGTTCTCTTATATCTGAAGAAGCCATCAATGACCATTGTATTTTCTACCCAAAATACCCAAACTGTCCACACCTATATTCCAGTTCAGCAGTTCGAGGGATCTGTCATTTAAACAAAGGTAAACTGAAGTCCCACTAGAAATCATAAGATACCTTGTGTGTGATAGTTTTATCTTTTCTGTTTCTGTACACACATCTGTATAAATCCACATGTTCCAATCTAATAACAAACTTTCCTGACTTACCACTCTGGAGCTATTGTTGTTACTTAAGGTCGCTGCTGAACAGAGAGACTGGAGTACTGTTAAAGTAGCTGAGAGGTGCTTGAAGGTGTCTGTCTCCAGTCCCCCACCAGCTGTCTTAAACAGCTGGTGTAGAATCTGTGTGGTGATGAATGTCTTTCCACTGCCACTCTCACCACTGTATGTATCAAGAAAAATGGAAAAATATATCATACTGACAACACTTAACATCTTTACAGTTGAAGTTGGTTTTAAAAAATTGCGTCTAAAAGTCTGTTTCACAAATTTACACCATTGCTGCTATTTGAAGTTTGTCTTCTTCTAATTCAATAAATTTGCTTCCCATGTCTTTTTTTCCTGTGTCAACATTCTCCTTCTGTTTATACAGCCTATCAGATTTTAAAAATTTTATTCTTGCAAGCAAAACTTGCACTCAGATCAGATGTAAGCAAGATAAGTTGTTTATTGTGTAAAACCCACGACCTCGGCTAACAGAAGCTTTGAATACGAACACACCTGAGAATGATGACCTGTGACTGTTTAGATTCACTGTAATTAGACAGTGTCTCACTAACTAACTGACTGATCTCCGGGCTAGGGTTAGACGTATTTATGTCACATAGGACCACAGGGCCGAGGGCTTCACGGAATGGATTCACACTCACTAGAATAGGTCCTACTTGTGTCTAGGAAAAACAAACGAGCAAATCAGTAACTGTTATTTTTTAGGCTTCGCTGTTATCTTGTAGGTATCTTTAACAAAAGGCAAGTAAAAAATAACCAAACATACACTACTGTAATGTAATAGACAAATGAACAAAATGTTTCAGTTTAAATACAATATTTTTTGCAAAAATTTTTAAGAAATGTTTAAAGACATTCTAAAATGTGTTTCAATGTTAACGTCATTTTCCAGCTAGTATCAATAGAGCAAATACACATTCTAACATTAATATAACTTTAATTTAATGTTATGGAAAAAGTCAAGTTTCACAAACCTTGTATTGACCGTATTTGAATCTTTCCTTAAGTATTTTAAGCACAGAGTTTAGAGTGATGGGACCAACCAGGTGGGTGAGATCTGAATCTAGGCCATACAACTCCATCTTAATACACCTGTTAACTCAAAATCACAATTTTACCTGAATAATTAACATACCTTACATTTGTAAATTCTTACAAATTAATTCATATGAAATACAGGAAATCATTGCATACATGTACTTAAGGAATAAATTTAAAAAAATGTATACAGCTTACAGACACCAAGCAAACACTGTTAAAACAAATACAATTACAGGTATCACTGAGTTAAAACCTTTGGTGAAAGTTAAAACTATTAATTCATTCAAACAAGAGCTGAAAGTCAATTTATATAGACATTAATTATTGTATCCTAACACTGGAATCGTAAAAATCACTACTGTAACACACCAGTTAGTAGCCTATGATAAATCCAGAACAAACATACAACTAAAGCACCACATAACTTCACTAACAAATGAGCTTGTTAGTAACTCCCACAATTTAACTCCAATCAAATCTTACAAATCTAAATGGGACTTAAATAAAGACATTTGATCAAGATAGAGCAGTTAATTTAAATAGAATATTATTGTATGGGTGAGTATAATTGACTTTGTTTAAAACCAGTTCTCTAATTGCTGTCTAAAGTAGCGTATCAAATCATCAGACTGTTTAGACAGCACCAGGTCATATACACACAAGATCACACGAAATCAAGCTCCAAATTTAAACATAATAAATTTATACTTACAATAGATTTTTTTTACATACCGAAAATGACCCTTGTGAAAGAATAATGCACCGAAATTAGACAGGCTTAAAATGTTTTAAAATTTTTAATTTGGATCAGACAGAAGCATTTGCTTCAAATAGCTCCACAATGTTATATATAATGTTAACTATATTTAAATAAAAGTTGTTTACATGTAGTATAATATCATGTTGCCTTTGTGTTCAGTTTGTCAACATGCAATTTAATACTGAAGAGAAACTGGTCTGCAGTTAACACAAACCAGAATGAGAACTTGTTCTAATTTTTTCTCGTTAAAATCCCTTCATGTTGACAAGCACTTTGCTTATCTCGGGATAATAACATTTTAAAATGGAAATTCAGGAAAAGTATGCCAAGAAAACATTTTAGCAGCGTGGGTAGATTGTTTAACAAATACATTCCAATTATAAAATAACCAGTCCAGAATTTCATTATTTATTAACTAAAAAAAAAAACAACAAAAAACAAAAAACAGAATTACTTCTTTACACAACTGTGTTTTAATGTTAAAGAAGTTTGTAAACAAACAAAAAATACATATGAATAGGGGCTTAAATAATTTTGTACGATGCTATATTGCAAAAATGAATGCCTTGATCTACATTAAATTAAGAAACTCCTTTTCACTCCAGGCAATTTATACTACTGCAACATTCAATTTATTAGTCTATGGGTCTAACATGCATACGGTTGACTGACGTTGGAGGTAAACTTACATGTAATGCATGTTCTATCTTACTGGACATTAGTTACCTGGCTAGCTATAACTGATTAACATTAGGTTCATAGTTGTCACAGTAAATAGCTTAATTAGACAGTCACTATGAAGATATTTAACGAGCTTGTGTTAATGAGTGCATGTATGGTTTTGATCAGCTCAGCCTAACTTTGCTCTGAGGTGAAAGGACAAGTAAATTTAAATTTATATAAATAAAAAAGAGAGTAAAAGGGCTTTTATGCATTCAAAAAGATCATTTCAATAAATATATATATATATATACATGTAGTAGCTAGTTTAAAAAAGCGAGTTAGTCGAATAAAGTTATACTGTAACTTCACAGATGACACATTACCTGATGAAGCAGATATTCACTATCTGCAAAAGCTCGTATCCAATAAACTAAGTTAGCCTTAAAGGTGCCACCTTGTGTTATTATTCTTATTATAACAGACTAACATGGCTACCCCTTGATCTACATTATCTAACAGCCTTCAGACGAGGTACTAACCTTGACATGAACGTAGATCGGGCATCAATTCAAACATATTCCTACAGCTACAATAGAACGAGCCGTCTATATTCACACATAACTGAGCACATTCTCCATTACTCACTAAACATTCATTGAAATCTGTTATAAATAATAATAAATACAGCTTTACCTAAAAGTATCCCAATAATATGGATTATACACAAGGAAACAATGTTGTGGATACTCAGGGGGTAAAATAGTTATGGAATTGTTTTCTATGGAAAACACAAATTTTATTCCTTTTCATTTCATTAACCAGGGAACTGCAGTAACAGCATGTAACAATTAACCTAAGCTAAGTATAGGACACGGGGATAAAGGGAGTGAGGAATGAAGAAAGGTAAAAAAAAAAAAAAAAAAAATTACGAAAGTAGATAAGCAGTTTGGGATATCAGAGTCTCCTTCATGCAATACATGTCAGCGAAGAATAATGGTGGTGAAAATATAAATATGTATGAGAAGCATTGTAAAGAAGTAAAGACAGATAGATGTGTAAAATTATTCTACAAACCTACCATAAACCAGAGGCGCATTCACAGGCTATATTCAAGAGGTAAGTGTACATTGAAGGGAGTATAGAAGTCCAATGTAACGCCTACTGAGCCACAGCGCTACATTTTATACACAACACATGGTATTTGACCTGTTCTTAATTCTGTTGAAAAAGATTTAAGTATTTTGTTATTGAAGGGCGCTTTTGCTTATGTGGTTAATTATTTTGTCAAAAAAATTATATGACCATAGCATTTCCCGTTGTTTCCACGTTTGTATCCACGTTGACAGTCACATGTGATCCCAGAGATTGTGTTAACACAGCGTAGATGTTCCGCACAGCCGCCATTATCTATATGACATGGATCCTCTTCTAATTGATAGACAAACAGAAGTAACACATATCATAAATGAACACTTTGATTGTTGAAACGTCTTAAATCTAACAATCTGAAGCGTTAATCTACTACTGTAATATAGTCGCTTAGATCTATAAGTAACCAGGCCTTATTATTTTAAGTCTTGATTTACTGCTAAGAAACAGACATTTTGATTTGTACGGAAAATTAAAATATAAGGACATCTTAAAATTATAAATAAAGTTATAGGAGGTGTTACTTTCACAAATGCGGCCATCTTGCCCAAGAAAGAACCCTTCTTCGCAATGACATGTGTAAGATCCGAGAGCGTTATTACAGGTATGAGAGCAAGGGAAAGGCCAACCTGAGCATTCATCTACGTCTGTGGAGAAGAAAAAGATAGACTATCTTTACCGATTAGAGACATAAACATTTTTTAAATTGTATACTACACTTTCAAAGCATATAATGTATGGACAAATATTTTGCATCCTTCATGAGAATATGTGTAACTGAATAATTAAAACGGTTAAATCGACAAGTTTTTAATCAAAGGTACCTTTGCAATGTCTTTGATCCTGAGTGAGTCGATATCCTGGGTAACATCGACAGTGATATGAGCCGACTGTATTCTCACAATGATGGTCGCAATCCCCTCTTCCATCCTTACGAGTGTCACACTCGTTAATATCTACATAAAATCACTTCTTTATGAAATATTTGACAAGACTACAGACAGCCTATGTGTAAAAGGATGTGTCTTAGATTGATTTGAAGTAAACGCAAGCAATCAGAATGCATTTTGGGATTCACTTTCGGGTCCAACAATTTCATTCATTTAAGTTGACAACTGTTTTATATATATGTTTGGAATTTATTTGCTAATACTTCATGCAATTTTGTGCCAATTGTATTTATTTTAAAAGTCAGAAAAGAAATTGGTAAGAAAATCTGGCGTTGACAATTCCAAAGCGCATTTTCGTTAATTAAATGGTTTATCAATCATGACATTCTTGAATACGTTTTTTTCTGAAACACAATATATATTTGTCTTTTGATGCGTACATTTTCCCCATCTTTCTCTGTGGCTTTTAAAAAAATTCAATGATTTAAAAAGAAGCCCAACAAACCTGTACATCGCGGTAGTTCAAACCCAGACTGACAATTACATACACCCGGGGATGAACAAACCCCATACTCTCCACATGTCCCAGCTTCAAACTCAAAACATACAGCTAGTAATAGAAATATAATTCTGAGTCAGTAACTCGCCCAAACGGTGAAATATTTATTGTAAGTTATAGAATGAACAGCTTATGCATTATAGGTCTTTTAGATTGTACTCGTGGTGCATTGTTGATATATCTGGTTTCAGGTTTCAGAGTATATTGGAACATTATTTCCACGAGTGATCAAATTATTATAATATCTATAAAAGAAGATAAAGGCGTGATTGTCTTGAAACTATGTTCACAATAATCCGTTGTCAACAATCTGAAACCGCTATAACAGGCTGAAAGCAGACTGTGTTATAACATGGCCAGAGGATAGCATTAAACGGTTCTCTATTTGAGAGGGGGCATTTGTTATGTGTTTAATAAGTCAGTTCGAAAGTTCTATTCTAATTACAGGCTTTACTGACCCTTAAAACATAACAATAACGCATTTCGGTCTGAAATTTATACCACCTGTACCCGGAGTTATGATTTATACACGTTAACACGGTCCAAAGGTAGTTATATTGCCAACGGTTTGAGTTTCAAGCTTCAATCCGAATCGCAGACCAAAGAGATTGGCGGCTATAGAGATCCTTACGTAGACACTTTCCATTTTTGCCAACAGCTTTTCCTTCATAACATCCACAGTAGAAAGATCCGGCTGTGTTAATACAGGCTTCAGCACAGCCGCCGTTATTAACACGACACTCATCTATATCTGTTCAAACATAAAGTGGTCACGATTTAGTGAACTACTAAAAGGAAGATTGGAATAGCAGATTGCAGCTATATTTATAATGATATATCCTTCGGATTATCACAGGCCTCAGAAAAACAGATACAATCATTTTATCATAGCAAATGTAGGGCTTACTAATAAACTCCGTCAAAAAAGAAACTTCACACTCGTTCATGGATTGAATGTTGGGTCTGAACACAGCTTGGGGGATGCGCCGTAACTGAACCAACATGGCACCAAGTTCCTGTAAACTCTGTGGAGGGTTCCTTACTTGACGGAGTCTTCTGCCCAACACACCCCATACATGTTCTATGGGATTCAGGTCGGGAGACCTTGAGGGCCACTCCATGCGATGGTGCCAGAATTCCTAAGAAAAGTCCGCGTTAAATTGGCCGTATGAGGTCAGGCATCATCGTGCTGAACTGTCAGACCTGGGCCATGAGCTGCCATGAATGGCAAAAGCTCTGAAATGAGCACTGCAGCAGTTAGGTTTCCTTGAACGACCCATCAGGCAGGAACGGGCAGGTCCATTAAAGGCACCCCAAACCATAACACTACCACCCCCAAAACGGTCCACTTCCTGCACTCAACACTGGGCATTCCGTTCACCGCATCTCCTTCAAACTCTAACTCTCCCATCGGCAAAGTGCAAAGTGAATCTGGATTCGTCACTAAAAACGAGTCCATCTCAGATGTCGTTGTGCCCAGAGAAGCCGTTGA
>JARFOD010153623.1:0-12363 GCA_031763545.1 Mopalia muscosa | reverse complement strand
GGTATTTCACTTATATGATGACGTGCCAGCCCAATGGGTGAAGGAAACCACCCTTGACACCACTGGCAACAAACAAAGACAGGATGGGATAAATACAGGATAACAGGATGCAACACAAACACCACAAACAGATTGACTACCTGTTCCCCTTTAGCTCTGATAGTACCAAGGCAACATGAAGCTCCCTCCAACCTCCCGTGGTTGTACATCAAGGCAGGCCATGTTTTTACCACATGTGAAGCCTTTTCCACATGTAGGCTGGTCAGAAGAGAAGAACTATTAGATCACATCAAATAAAGCCTACATACCTCAGTCTCATTCCTCAGAGCTTGAAATTCACTCTTCTCCAGTATTAACATGTCTTTCTTTACAGAGGCAATATTAGCCAGTAATTGCTGAACTGTTATCTCCTACAACAACAACGGCATACAATAACTAATCAGGTATTAATCTCCACATCTCTTACAAGACTTTCCTCTGAACATCATTGGTCAATTGACCACTCCACTTGAAATAACTTAAAATTATACATTCTTTGTTGAGCTCTGTTCTCAGTCAGCCAAGGGTTGTTACAAAGGTGCATGTAACTCACCCATTGTGATTTAGTGACCATGAGTTCTAACGAGCCATATGACCCTCACAAAGACACAGGTATATATAACTCACCTGTTGTGCTTTAGTGACCATGAGTTTATTCTGTTGTTCTATTTGAAGGTTAAATACAAGCACCAGAGAATCAGAAATTGCCTCAGCCTGCTCCATTGTAAAACCTAAAACAATACAAAGTTAAGCGACTGTAATTGAGACTAAATACAATATTTTCAAACCGAACTTATCCCAAAGGCAGATCTTAATTGATACTACATCCAATATCCCCAGTTTAAATTTATTCCAAAGCAGGATATAAATTGACACTTAATATACTATCACCAGCCGGAGCTTATACCAAAGGAGACCTAAAACTCAAACTTAAATGGCATGCAGGACAAATTTGTAAAAATGTCTGACAAAATATTTTTAACCTTTTCACCCCAAAAGCTTATGTTTCTAAGGTCGTATGTTGTAATCATTGAGAAAACAATATGAAATAGTTGATATTGTAGTCTACAAAATCGAATCAAACATCCTATTCAATGTCCTATCTCTTACCTGAATCTTGGAGGTTTTTCACCAGAGCATGAGTGTCAAAATAGAACAGTGTTTTATTCAGGTTTACCTCCCTTGGTTCCGACTCGATGCATCTCATATACTGAGAGGCTGAAATAAATGTTAAAAAGACAATGTTTGTTTTGTTTGTTTGATTGGGGTTTAACGTCGTACCCAAGAGTGTTTCACTTATATGACGACGGATTGTCCTTTTCACACTGTCCATTGCTTTTTTACAGTGAAAACCGCAAGGAAACCTCGTAAAAACCACCCATGTATACCCAACAACAACCTCAAAAAAGCCTGTGGACTACTTCTTCCATACAAAAAGTCTTCCTTGCAAATGTTCATTTTATGTTAAATAAGCTTATTCCTTAATATTATTACAAGTTTGTTTTATTGGGTTTGGCATTATTTGACAAAATTTGTCAAAATCTGAGTAGCAAGATGCAAAAATATAGATGAAGAGTGCAAACAAGTTGGGAAACCTATACATAGGTTCTCCTCAATTAAGTTTGCCTAACCATGGGGAGCCTCGTTCTGACCGTTCTCCCCAACAGCACAGACCTGGTATAGAGAGTGACAGTCTCCAATGGCAAGTTTAATCAGCTCTATCATTTATACAATATTAGACTGTATTGATAGATACCGGTACCTGGATTTACTGTAGCTACAGCTATAATGGATATTAATTAGATCCAGGGTCCTGCAGGGCTGCTTTAATCTTTGTTTGATTGGGATTTAATGTCATACTCAAGGGTATTTCACTTATACGACAAAGGATTGTCCACTTCACTGCACCTAGCCTTATTACGATGGAAAATCAGGAGGAAACCTCGTAAAAAAACACCCCCGCGATTGCCAAAGCCACAACATGTGACTCACTCATATACCTGATGATCTACAGTCAGACTCGATCCAGTGAACGGTACATCGAAGCAAGTTCAATATAGTAAGCGCACACACTACCACTAAGCCATGGCCGCGGGCAGCTGCTTGAATGGCTATTAGTTACATTTTATAGTTCTTCAAGTGACCAGTTCTAGAGTCCAGTTACCTGATTAAATTGTTGAAAGCGGATTACAGAAATATCTTCAATATGGTGTGATGTCATCTAATAGCAGATTAAATTTGCTAGCTCTTTGAACAACCAGCCACAGATCTATATAACTAGTGTATATGTTAGATAGGAGTACCGCCATTATATACAGTACTGTATGCTATACTGACGATACAGCTACATCAAAACTACTAATGAAATGGCTACTGTTGCAGATCTAGGATATATAGTTTCTAACAAACATGTCACATTAAGAGACTGACTCGTTCCAAGTGCCTGCACATGTGGTCATGCAGTGGTGCAATCGTGCATATTAAAAGATGAAACAAATCTGCTTATACTAAGAATTACTTGTATGTAAGTTCCGGTGGTTGATCCGTTGGACACACGGAGACGAATTGGAGAAACTCCCGAAATCTGCCCCTTTGATGAGATGATAATCGGAGACTGTAATTGGAATGTTCTTAGCAATACCAGACACCAATGCCAATGATAATCGTTTTGTTGAGGTAGATCCTGAGCACAGTGAGTGAAAAAGATTTCGCATAAAATAAGCCCGATACATTTTTCAGAACTAGTATAATTTCACCCCAAAAACACTTGAGTATCAGTATAAAAAATGTCGCCTTTGGTTAAAATTTCTGTACATCTGTCTCTGCAGATGACAATGAAAACTACAACACCGTGAGGAGTTTATTAGACGATTCCAAATCAACCTAGGTGTTCCAATTCGCTTTTGTTTATAAGTAACCTTCGAAATATGTTCATCTGAATTGATTATAACAGTTTTGCAGCGTCTATTGTTATATTTTGCCAACTTATGCACATTTAAGAGAAAGTGTGTAATTATATAACAAACAAAAAAGAAATAAACCACCCTTGGGCCTACTATCCATATGTAGACTCTTCCAATGTTTCCCTCCCTACGATTGGCTACAAGCCTAGGACGTTTGCACTGGTGCATTTTATTGGTTGTGTAGAGCTCGTGGGAGATTTAAACATAAATCTTTCAAGAAAAGAAAATATTTCACGTTTCAAAAAGGAAGTAGAAAGAATATTTCTTCAAATGGCGTCCCAAAACCGAGACCCGACAGCTGCTCCAGCTTCAACACGGACGAAAGAAGTGGACAACCGGTCCTGTGTATCAAATGATGGCCATTCAGTAACAAAAAGGTTAAACGAAAGACGGTCTCGTCTCTGCTTGTACAACAACAACACACATTGTAATTTGCAGGTTTCCGAAATTCCCATCGGAATTAATCAGTCCGTGTGTATTTTATATGTTTTGTTGCAGGAAACCAAAATACAAACGGAGTTTACGTTATAACCTATTGTTGATTTGACTGAAGGGTGGATATAGAGCTCATAAATCCTTCGTTGCTTAATATTGTAAACAAGGCTAGTTTATTATAACTTAATGACTTGATTGAAATGGTAAACAAGGAATCGGATTGTTGCCAGTTATAACCATTTACAGGGTGTATGGTGGTACATAGTCAGTAGGCATTTGATAATTGTCATTTGGACATTGACAGTACCTCAACGTCCTATCCTTCCAGTCAATTTCCGTATAGGGTTTTGCGCATTAAGACAAAACTACAGGGATTGACTTACTTTAAACTGCCAGACTGTGAAGTCAACGTATTTAGCAATCAATTGCTATGTTCAACATTGTATTTTTCAGTAAATTCTGCAGAGTTTGAGAGCATTTTTCTGTCCAAGAATCTTGATATCGTGATAGGCCTGCGGCTTTAGCTGAATGGTAGCGAGTGCGCTTCCTGAACTGAACATGTCTCGATTTACCATTCACGGGTTCGAGTCCGCCTTTCGACCATCAGGTATATCAGCGAGTCACATGTTGTGGCTCCGGCAATCGCGGGGGTGGTTTTTCAGAGGTTTCCTCCCACGAAGTTAAACACCAATCAAACAAACATGATATCATGATAAACTAAAATCATGCACTGACGGTAAATAATTTTTGCTTTTTAATTAAGGACAATATTTATAACTCATGTGATTATGTATCATAAAACATATATCTTAATTTGGGGCGCCGGGGTCACTTATAAGGCATGCACAGAAACTGTTGGTCTTATAATGACAGTACCTGGGTCTAGTCTTCTCACCAATGCAGTGCATGATTTTAGTTTTTAAGTCCACTTTTTCGATGCACCCGCTTCAACTATCGTGAGGTCAGTGACAAAAAAACTCAAAATCTGTGGAATTTACCGAAAAATACATTGAGGGTAGAAAATGATAACAGATTGCTCAATACGTTGACTTCACAGCCTGGCAATTTAAAGTAAGTCAATCCCTAAATTGACTTAGTAGTAGTATTTACAATGTACATGTATATTTAGTTATTTACATAGCCTATATACAAGAATGACCGTTCACACAAATTCTTTTCATGTAACCCAACGATAGGCTACGACTGGGTTTTAATTCATGTGAACCGTAGATTGGTTATGCAGATTTTGAAAAAATAAGGCCTGCTTTTGATAGATGTAAAATGGTTTTCAGTGGTTACCATGATATCGAACTCTGCGTCGCAATCCTTGGGAAAGGGTAGTACAGTACCTTTGCTTGTTACACAGAGGATGTCTCAAAATCCATGTAACAATAATGTTGAAGAAAAATAACCAATCAAATTCACAGCAACTGTTCTGCAATGATTTTTTTTACTGATTTTTACTGGTCTTTTCCTGCTGATGTGTTGTTTCACCCCTGAATTCTGAAACCATGAAATCAACTTATTTTGAAACCATTTTCTTTTTCAGATTACAACGAGAGCTGCTTATAGTACTGGTAGGTGACTATGTTAATTAATGATATTGCCCTTAATGCCATGTTAAACAAAAATGTGTCTCTGTGTGTGTGTTTTTTGTTGTTTTTTTTTTTTTGGGGGGGGGGGGGGGGTTGTGTAACAAGTGCCATAAAAATTGAGAGGTTATGTTTGATTATTTCATAAAGGTTAAATTTGTGCAACTGAGACAGAGTACATCACCACCACTTAAGATATAAGCTTATATTGAGCATGGCAGTCTGGAAGAAAAAGTACCTTGATATAATATAAGATTAGAAAAATGCAAAAATAAATTGATTACGAAACACACAAAAATTTGGCCCATGGAAACTGATATTAAACTTTTTGCAAAGTTTTCTAGCCATTATTTTGAGTAAAATTCCTTGGGATCTTTGAAAATGTATGTACACTGTCTGTAGTATAAGAGTATCACCACTAATACTAATACCATGCAGGACTATGCTGTTTGGGAGAAGGAACCGAATGGGGTCTGCCCATGGTTATGCTAGATTATGGTTAGGTGGACCAATTTACAGGTTTCCCAGATTGTATGTAGTGTTCATTTAAATTTGCATTTTCTTTATGATTTTGACAAATTTTGTCAATTCAATCATGCAATAATCATTCAATAATGAAGTTTGTATTATAAAGCATTTTCAGGGATTTATCTAGGCTTTGTTTTTGCGGCATTCCTGCACAATTTTCACAAAAGCCGCATCCAGAACAGTACGAGTGGGCCATCAGGGCGCAGTGTTTCAAAATCGCAAAGTTTGCTGGCGAAAATAAAAAAATTATTTCAAAGAGGAGAAAGGGGGAATCATATCTACATAACAGAATAGTTTGGTGCTCTACCTGCTAGGGCGGGTGGTTGGAGGGAGCTTCATGTTGTCCTGGTGCTCCAGAACTAAAGGGCAACAGGAAGCCGATCTGTTTGCGGTGTCCTGTTGTTGTCGCCCTGTATTTATCTTGTCTTTGTTTGTTGCCAGTGGTGTCTGGGGTGCTTTTCTTCACCCATTGGGCTGGCATGTCATCATATAATTGAAATACCCTTGAGTACAACATTAAACCCCAATCAAACAATCTACCTGCTAGGGCTGTCACAATGTTACTTGTATTTATAACGATTGTAAATTAGCCGAACGATCGATATCCATAAGGTATTGGTAGGTGTCCAATTTTCATTACCTTGTGAAAAATGCCTTTTAGTCTGACAGTAATCAGAAATTGTAAATGTTTACTGCACATTCATTCGTTTCAGTATGATTAATTTGCATAGTTTGAGTGTCCAAATCTTTTCACAGCTTGTCATGTCAGAAGATTTGAGACCATTGCATGAGTTTTTTTTACATCTAAAGTATCTTATGTTGTAAACAATTATTCACTATCTGAGAAAATGAGGAGTCCAAGACTTTTTTATTTGTAAGTTCAACCATGGTTGAAACATGAATATTTACAATTCAAATTGTAAGGGCCCACAATAACCATTGTGTCGTCATGACAATATAAACTTTAAACCATTACATGACTATGCTTGTTAGTAAGACTCGAGGTATCTTGTTATATTATTTTTGACTAGTATGGTCACATATTTCAGCCATGTTGTCAATTAAGTGAACTTTTTTATGGCACTTGAAACAAATGTTCAAAAATATGTCTGTACGGAATTAATTAGACTGATACTCTTAAGTCTTAAATTTAACCTTTTGTTTGATTATTTTTATAGACCTGTGGATTACCTGGAATAAGTGCATTTCCTGATATTGACAATGCTTTTAAATGGCTTGCAACAATAGTAGGAGCTAAAGGCACGGTAAGTTAATTTACTGGTGTATTGTGCTGAAATGACCTGACTATGTAATTGAAGGGTTGGAACAAAGCTTCCTGATGCTCTTTTACATAAGGGCTATTTGAGGCTGATTTGAAGGTGATATCTTTGTATTGTATCCTGTGATTGACCTCTTTTTGTTATGTCTTGCCTTTGTTGGTTGTCAGTTGGTTTCCCTCACTGATTGGATTTGCATGTCATACAAGTGAAATAACCTTAAGTATGGCATAAACCCTTGTCGAATAAACAAATCGGCCAGTGTAGTACTAGTGAAGATGACAAAAGGGATCTTGGATCAAAAAGAAACCATCTTAATACCAGAAAATAATAAAATCCGCAAAATTTCCAGCAATGGTTAAAAGTTAATAAGCTTTCTGGTAACCAGTCCTTTATCTGCATCAAAAGAACAAATGTTGCCAAGTTTGAGTGTGTCAATCTACTTTCTTTTGGGACATTCAACAGCACTCAAACTACCCAAACTCCTGAGGTCCGCAGCCATGGCTTAGTGGTATCATGTCTGTTTACTAAACTTGAACCTGCTTTGATGTACTGTTCACCGTAACGAGTCCGCCTATAAACCATCCGGTATATGAGCAAGTCACATGATGTGACTGAGGCAATCAGGAGTGAGGGTTTCTTCTCGGTTTACAACCACATATCAGCAAGGAACAGTGTGAAATGGACAGTTTGTCGAGTACAATGATAAACCTCTATCAAACAAACAAATTGTTCTTTTTTCGAGTGAATTTACATTCAAGATTGGTCTTTTCCTGCTGTAATTTTTAAGTGTATCATTTGCCAGAAATGTAAAATGTATCATACTATTAAGTGCTTTCTATATTTTTAGGTATATGAAGGACTGACATATAAACTTGACATAGAATTTCCATCTTCATATCCATACAAAGCCCCGACAGTAACATTTCGGACTCCATGTTACCACCCTAATGTAGATCAACATGGAAATATATGTCTTGATATACTCAAAGAGAAATGGTCAGCACTTTATGATGCTAAAGGGATTCTACTCTCTATACAAAGTCTGTTAGGAGGTGAGTTGTTTTTAGAAGTGGCATCCTGACATGGTTCAGTTGGTTGGATTGGGTACCATTGACGGTTGGGAGGGAGCTTCCTGATGTCCCCTGTCCTCTTGAAGTTATGGGGCAACATGAAACAAATCTCTTGATGATATCCTTCTTTTGTGTCCTGTGATTGTCTTAGCTTTGTTGCAAGTATTGGGTGCTTTCCTTCACCACTTGGGACTTTCATGTGAGTGAAAAAACTTTACTAACCCGAACATCCCCGTGAGGGAGCGGGTGGGCCATGGCCCTGCAGAATACTCCCTCGGCTTCCTTGGTCGATCGTAAGAGGCGAGAAAAGAGGCTGCTTTCTGTTGCCCTGGTGTTCTCAGAGCTAAAGGCTAACGGAAGCAGATTTGTTTGTGATGTTTTGTATTTGTGTCCGTCGTCATATAAGTAAAATACCCTTGAGTACGACGTTAAACACCAATCATATTATATTTTGACTTTGCCAGCAATTTAAACTCTATGATTGCATTGAATGGCTGTCCTGTAATTGAAATAGCCTTGAGACATGGTGTTCAACACCAATCAGGTTGACATAATGATGAGTTTCAACACACATTTCTGATTTAATATCATTTTTCCAGGTGAAAGCCCTGCAGACTGCATTAAATGCAACGAAGGCAGGAGTTGATAAAAATCCATCCCCAGCGAATACAGACATTAGTTCCTTAAAACAGGTTAGTCTTTTAGCTGTAGCTCATCTCTTGTAAATCAAAGAATGTGTGCTGGAATAAAAAGTGTGCAGTTGTATGCCAATAAACCTGAAAAGTGTCACTCTTTCTTGGCACATTAATGCTATCTTTACTTGGCAGAGGGGGTCCTCAGCTGTGGTTTGTGTGTGCGCTCACTAATCCTAATTTAATGTACTTTTTATCGGATCAAATCCATCTGTTAACCTTTGATATATGAGTGAGTCACACTCTGGCAATCACAACGGTGGTCTTACAAGGTTTTCCCGGTCAGTTGAAGGGAGCTTCGTGTTGCCCTGGTGCTCTCAGAGCTAAAGGGGAACAGGAAACCGATCTGTTTGTGGTGTCTGTATTGCGTCCTGTTGTTGTCATCCTGTATGACTTTGTTTGTTGCCAGTGGTGTCGAGGGTGGTTTCCTTCATATAAGTGAAATACCCTTGAGTACGACGTTAAACCCCAAACAAACAAACAAACAAACAAACAATCAGTTATTCCTTGTGCTTTGTTTATAGAATGCTCAGCAGATTATTGACCTCAATAATTCAGTACAGGAGAAAGATAGAGAAATACAACAGAGGGATTCCAAGTAAGGCCTTACTATATCTCCATCATTTTCGAAATCAAAATAAAAATAAATAAATAAATGCATACAAATTTTGTTTAAAAGAAAAACCAAATATTTATTTCAAAACTTGACAAAAATTTCTCACCACAGCATAGCTGAAAAACCGCTAAATATGACATAAAATAATTAATCGATCCAAATAATGACCTAAAAAATTTATGTAGTGACAAAAGCTCGTTTTTAATTTTCCCGTGTTCATTTCCGCCTTCAATGTACAAAGTCATCCCTGATCATCAGGTACATGGGTGAGTCACACAAGGTGGCTCTGGCAATGCTGGGGTGGTTTTTACGCGGTTTCTCCTCGGCAAGAAACAGTGTGCAGTGGACACGTTGTCATCATCTAAGTGATGATATCTAAGTGATACCCCCAACCAAACAAACCAATCATGTAGAGTTGCCCATATTTATCTAAAGATAATGAAGTGAACAAACTTAACCTGTATCTCACCTGTCTGTTGGCAAAATTGCCTTAAATGGGAACATGTGTTATTTTTTTTTTCATCTGTTGTGATCAACTGTAGTCCTAAATAAAGCTAACTGTTTTAAATTGTAACAAACAATTATGTTTCAATGAATATATATCACATCAATTGAAACTTTCCCACCAAGAGTTGTGACATAGCAGTATGGGGTTTATAGAATGACTTTTTACTCACGCATACGTCGTCAAGCCTCTGACCAATCAAGTGCGTTAGATTTTCCACCATTTAAAATTGATTTTTATTGATAAAATACATATCAAAAACATAAACAACATTTGAATTTTTTAGAAACATGTTTTTGAGACATGTTTAGTCAGATGAAAATACGTTTTTATTAATGCTTGTGGTCCTTAAAGATGTGTTTACCTGATAAATTCATACGTTTCAGACAAGTGTCTTTATATGTATGTATATATTATTCAAAATATATAATACTCTTTCTCTTTTTTCAAGACTTCTTGATGCAGAGGGAAATATATCTGGACTTCGGTCCGCTGTTAAAAATTTAGAAAAAACAATTGTTGAGCTCAGTGATACCAATCAGGCGAGTATATTAATTGTTTTTATTCTTTAAGTGTCTTACTCTGAGTGTCCTGGGTTTCCTCCCGGTTTTCCATCGTAATAAGGCTGTGTACAGTGTGAAGTGGACAATCCAGCGTCATATAAGTAAAATACCCTTGAATACGACTTTAAACACGAATCAAACAAACAAACAGACATTTTAATTTTCCACCTTATGTAAGCCATTAACATTGATAAGTGGACAGCCTTTCAACATATAGATGAAATCTGTGTTCCCTTTAAAGTAATCATTGTTGTTGATTACAACTCTGTACATTAAGTTAATTCAATTATGCATGTTTTTTTGTTTATAAAGCACTAGGGTGGTGACATATTTTTGTGTTTGTTTACACAAGACTTCTGATGGGGACATATTTGTTGCTAGCCGTGACTGTAACTTAACCATCAGTAAAAAAACAAAAAAAGTTGTTTTAGCTGGTCTAGATAGACACCAACTAACAACAAATAACAAAAGATATATATTTTTATTATTCAAACCTGGTTCCTACATGTCGATAAATAGTAACAGAAGTTATAAAGAAAAGCAGTACAACAACTATGTTATAGATAGCTTGAGAGACCCTTAGGTTTTGTCACCTTATATTTAATTTAAAAGGATAACAAATAACACAACAAAAAGAATAATACCTGTTAATCTTTAACAGATAGACTGCATTACCTTTTTAATGGTTGCAATATTGGAGTCGTTACATTAGGAGCTGTATATCAAAGTGGAATGGCCCTTTGGGGGAGCGGGTGGGCCATGACCCTGCAGAATACTTCCTCGGTCGATCGTAAGAGGCGAGAAAAGAGGTTGCTTTCTGTTGCCCTGGCGTTTGCAGAGCTAATGGGTAACGGGAAGCAGATTTTTTTGTGATGTTCTGTATTTGTGTCCGTCGTCATATAAGTGAAATACCCTTGAGAACAACGTTAAATACCAATCAAACAAACAACCAAACCATCAAAGTGGAATGCCCTCTGGCTAAGGGCAGTTATTTTTTATGAGTTCATGTAGCAATACTGTCTGTACTCAGCACTGGAGGAAAATTGACTTTCCAACATTGTGAGACACTTCACATAATTGTTGTGCTAATGTCAATTGTTGTTGGAATACACCACCGTCATATAAATGAAATACCCTTAACCATTGACCTGGTCAGTGTCTTATCTAAGATTAGAAATCTGCCTGTCAGAAATCCCTATTCTGAGAAGTTTTGCCTGTCAAAATTTCAAATTGTCCTATCTTGCCCACTTTAAAATTCAGAATTCCTACCCATCGTTTTAGCCAGCTCTAGAAATCTGCCTGTTTTAAATGACAGGCGGACTGGTCTCAAGCTAAGACTAGTCACTTTGGGCCTGGTATGCTAACTTTAAGTATGGCATTGTACCCCTATCAAACAAACAACTCTTGTTTTTTCCACCCAATAAAATTGATGCCAAAGTTGTCACATAAGTCGAATACCTGTGAGTAGGGAGTTAACAGGTATGCTTGTATAACCAGCGATCGTCTTACAGTAGCCCATACTGACTGTACCCTATACGCTGGGTCATATAGCAAAGCTTTTCAGGTAAAGGGCCGTGGAACAAGGCTCTAGACTCGCACAAAATTCTATTTGTTGTGACCAGATCAACCAATATAATTTTGTGTGAGTCTAGATCCTAGCTCCGTAGCCCTTTACCTGGAAATCTTTTCTCTATGAACCAGCGTATAGGATACAGTCAGTATGGGTTACTGTAAGACGATCGCTGGTTATACGAGACTAGTTAACGGGATACTCTGATCGATAACTACATTTTTTTTACATCTGAAGATAGGAACTTGAAATTTTCAGGTATGCTGAAAAAGAATCTGCCATCAAATTTTACCTATGGCGTCTTGTTGTGTGAAAACATTAAAACAAACAAGGCAACTCACAAAGATGACACGCTTACAAAAAATATTTTTTTATTAATATTTACAACAGTTCTATTGTAAATTACCCTATAACTTCTATAAGTTGGAACACACTAATTTTGGGACAGGCCACAGAAATAACATGTAAGACCCCCTGTGGTAAAGTCTATTTCTCTGTCCCAACTGCTAG
>JARFOD010153612.1:0-12365 GCA_031763545.1 Mopalia muscosa | reverse complement strand
CTTGGCATATCGTAGCAGGCTGGAGAAACAATAAAAAAAAAACTGAATTCAATTGAACAGCTATGTGTCTTTTATACCCTTTAAACTGGCTTAAAGATTATGAATGATTCACATGTGCAACTGCCCTAAGTTGTTTCCTAAGTCTTCTTTGTGCAGCGTTACACAAAGACTGACCTAAAAGCGACGTGTGATCAACAGCCACTATCAGGTGCCTAAATTCAATTATCGGACATTTACATTATAACATGATCATGTTGTCATGTCTCAATCACGCAATTTGTCGGAAGAATTCATGTTTTCTATGGTGTTTGTGATGTTGCGTTTCTTTTTTGGGAGAGTATAATTTGCATACACCAGCCTAATCAAAATTGTTAAGTCCCTAGGAATAAAGAACTCCCTGGAAAATAATAACGAATGAACCATTGTCAGTGAACTCACTCGGCAGTTCCATCCATGCATTTATTCGTAACACGCCGAATGGTTGGTCTGAGATTCGACATATACAATGAACCAACTATAAGGGGAACCTTCGTCGCCTAGACGGTACACTCCACAAAGTGAATGCATCTTGTCCATACACCCCACCATGAGGTCGCGGTTCAACTCGCGTTTACCATATGTGGAGTGGTATCCAGCCACATCAGATAAATAAACGCAGACTAAAACTTTGGCCCTCCAAAAGTTTTTCTCACATCGTCCCTTGGAATCATATGACTGATTCGACTGCAGCCATTATTTTGGTCCGTAGTGTCGCTACCTGACATGCATAAGGGTGTAGAGTTATCTGAAAAAAGTTTTATATATTTTAGCACATTGTTTTTGAGACCTTTAAAAATCACTGCACTACTAGCTGTAATTTGCCCAGCAACGACTGACCATTTTACAGCATGAATCGAATATTACTATATAACAATTTCTTACTATATATATATGACTAAGGCAGTTATATATCGATGATAATTGTCATCGACTTGGAAGTTGTACAAAGACAGCATTGAGAACAAATTTATGTAACTGTTTAAATTTGTCTATTACTTTTGGTGAATTATTTGCACGGGGTAACTTAATCCAACTTGGCGTCTCGCTCCAAGACCCATAATTTTAAGTTAACAAAAGGAGAAACAAGTGTTGCCTTGGGACGAAATTTTTCAAGTTTCTCGAGAAACAAGTGTTGCCTTGGGACGAAACTTTTCCAGTTTCTCGCTACCAAGGACGAATTATAAATGGATGTTACAGATTACCAACCTTTGGCAAAACATTTTTATATATTTTTTTTATTTATAAACGTAGGCCCTATTTGAGATGACATACTCTTGATAACTGGCCAGATTATAAACAACCTACAACAAAGGTGGTAGAGTCCACAAGTTGTGAAAACTGAATCCAATGAGGTCAGTGATACATCCCTGTAATATACCTTTGTAGAATTCTACTGAATATATAATACAATATGGAGACGTCACAAGGGCTGATGTACCCCAAAAGTGAAAGCTTCCCTTAATGTGTTTAAAGCGCATGCCCCAATGTTTCATAAGCTACACCAAATGCATAAGCGACACATTCAATGCTAACTGGGTGGGTTTTTTTCTTTTTTGATTCCGTTTTTGTGTCGTTTGCAAAATTAACGAACTCTAAAATTTTACTAATTATTTAAGTGTAATTTTAAAGTTGTTCGATTGCTAGTTAAACTTAATTTAAAAGTGAATCCTTGTACGTCCAATGGGGTTCATTTTGTCGACAAATCGACGCGGGTTTGATGTGGGTTGCTGTTACAGTAGCCCACGGAAGTTCGTGGCTTTTCGGGGCTGAACCCAGTTCTTCTCTCAATATAAGTGCTGACAAATTGTCAGTGATTAATGGGCGTTAACCCTGCTGGTCGAACATTGAATACGTAAATAATTAAATTGTATATATTTAAATGTATTGTATATTTATAACAAAATAATCAAGTATACGAAATTGCAAGGACCTAAAAGGAAATACAACAATTGAAGTCTCTAGTATATTTTCAGGTCTAAAAACAAAATTACCCAATACAACCCAGGTACAAAACACTTACAAAATAACTTGTTGCTATTGGTTACTTGTTAACTGTCAAAGATTATATTGTTCGTTTTTATGTTCTTTTTATATATATATATATATGACCACAAAACCACAATTTGACACGATTGACTCTGAATAGAACTGAAACAAGGTAAATACAACGGATGGTTGAGTTTCTGTTTCTAAAAGGCACTTTATTTAAAAGTGATATCCGCATGAGAAATCTTGTTATATTCACTTTATCAACAACAGATAGGCTACTGCACAAAATCAACCACTGAAATTTAAAAAAAAAAAATGTTATTTTATGTGAAATTCCGCGACGGTTAAATTTTTACCCGAAAGCACGGGAGTGAAAATTAGCGTTCTAAGTTAATGAAAATATCAGTGGTATATCTTGGTGTCAATTAAAATTATTTGTAAGACTAAATTTTGTACAGTAAATTCGATCAACATTCCCTATTATTCCGGTTATATAGGTTTATAATGTTAACTCGTCACTGCGATTGCGTATGGTGTGATTTTCGTCACACATTTGGCGGGCATGTCCCTTCTTGCTTTTGAACTGTGATCATCAAATGGCAAATTTCGTGGAGCCATTTGGTATGTTATCATCACGACAGAGCATAAATAGGTGTAGCTTTATGACCACTCTCAATGTGGGCAATTGATAACACAATATGGTAGTGAGCAAATTTGGCAATTACAAGCTGGTCGGCGATATACAGATTTGTGAAGATCAGCTTTTGTGTGCGTTGTGATATATTTTGCCGAAGGCACCTTTTGTTGTCGTCATTTCACAAACTGCCAAAACGATTATATTAGTTTTTATCAGACATTTTAGCGAATTTAAGTTCAACGAGTCCTTAATTATAACAATAATATTAGACATATACTCGAGTAAAAAATGTTTTTAGATGAACCCAATTCTAGATAGGTGAAATTATTTTTTCCAACGTGCATAGACAAAGCATAGGCAAGTGAATATTTTCGTAGAACGAAACACTAATTTAGATCTCAATATTTCGAGTCGCTTAGGGTGCGATAACCAGGGCAGATATGAGGTCAAAGTTCCTGAGAGTTGTGTTTAATTCGAAATTCAAACATTTGCCATAACAATATGCTCTACGAAGCTCTACGATGACAGCTGTTATCTCTTTCGTATAAAACAATATGATTTCTCAACATTGTTAGAACATGATTCGCAGTAAACGGAGGCGAATTAACCGGCTTTATCAAACAGTGATAAATTATACCTGTTGTATCTTATTTTCTAGGTCACTTATTCACTAGGTCTTCAGTGTCATTTAGAAGTTGAGTAAGTTCAACCGAAGTGTTCTATTTTGTGAGCTACTTTACATGACTTAGAGATTTCCAAGTGGTCACACATCTGTATATGTTTTTAAGTCCAGTAAATAGAATGCTGTGTCTGTAGTCCCGGGTTCGAATCCCGATAGAAACAAGTACATTTTTCTCTTTTTAATTATTCCATATATCATTGTCTACAGTACAGCCCTAAACTGCCATTTCTGAAGATGAAAACAGCCCGTCTTTCATTGTCTGTGTTTGGTCGGGATTTAACGTCGTACTTAAAGGTATTTCACTTGTATGACGATGGATTTTCCATTTCACACTGGACTTAGCCTTATTACGGTTGAAAACCGTGAGGAAACCTCGTAAAAACCACCCCCGCGATTGCCAGAGCCACAACATGTGACTCGCTCATATACCTGATGTTCGAAAGGCGGACTCGATCCCGTGATCGGTACATCGAAGCAGGTTCAGTTTGGTAAGCGAGTTTACGCTACCACTAAGCCACGGCCGCGGGCCAAGCACTTCTCTGAAAACTTGACACTTTCACGGCATTGAGATGCAATTAAACACCTGTTACTTTTATGTAATCTAATACAATCTTGACAAACTTATCGAATAAGCTTTGTTTAGATAAGTGAATGTTCATTTACGAGGACAATGCGCTCTCTTGTATAGACTAGGGGCCATAACTCTGACAAGTCTAGTTAGACTATAATTTTATTTGTAAACATGTTGTTGAGGTGTCATCAACAACTTTGCTATTTTAAAAGTAAGGGCTATTTTATTTCAGAAAATTGTAACCTGTCATTATACGGGACAAAGATAAATGTTGCTGACATAAAATGTTGTCGAATAAACTTAGTTTGCCATACAATATGATAATAAGAACATATTTGTTATGATAAAACGAACTCGCTCTGCTAGTTAGGTGTGGTATGCAAACTTACACTATAAGGAAGACAGCTCAGCTGTGTTAATGAGACAACCACGACCGCTTTGTTTAACGCTGTTTTGACTCCCTCTTTTCACAGTCACTATATGTAAGACCGTAGCAATAGTTTAGAATTCATCTCAAAGACAAAAATAGCACCCGAAAAACAAACAAGAAGTAATCATTTCTATTTGTAGGGGTAGAACAACAGTTACACCCCAGCGGGCTATAGTTCATTTCACAGAATTTCACTAATAACAAAATAACACATGACTGCCTCCACTTCAAATTTTGTTTTCTAAATTTCACAAAAATGTACATCAAAAGTAGGATATTGGTTTTCTCGAACACAGTTTAAAACATGTCTGCTTCACAATCACTTTAATTTAATGTCATTAAAATACCAGAAAATTTGTTTTCGATAATTTTGTCCGCCGCATCTTTCGGTGCTTTCCATCTCAGTTGAGTCTGACAGCGTTGTCATGGCAGCACTCGGCGCCAGGGTAGGTAACTTGTCATTTGGATTGGCCAGTGGCTGTTTTCTTATGCCTGGGGAAGGTTTTTGAACATTTAGAAACGGAGCAAACGGGGCGAAATATCTCTTATTCATTGTGGTTTCGGATTATGATGGTGCGTATTTGAACGTTGCGGCGTAATTTTGACACACTTAGTCAAAATGACGACAACAGTCATGGTGAGACTATTGACACTTTGGCTTTATATTATGACGTCTCTTTGCAGATGTTCTAAGGCAGCTGGGGGCGAAGAAATCAGTTGAGCGTCTCTCTTCAGCGCCGGTGTGCTGGCTTAGATCCACCATCGGTTGAGATACTCTTCTGACAGCAGGTGTAGGCTACTCGCTAACATCTACCATCGGTTGAGGGAGTCAATATCCATGATCTGTTGAGCAAGTCACTACGGTGTCGTTGTACTCGTTAATATCCACCATCGGTTGAGGGAGTCAATATCCACGATCTGTTAAGCAAGTCACTACGGTGTCGTTGTACTCGTTAATATCCACCATCGGTTGAGGGAGTCAATATCCACGATCGGTTGAGCAAGTCTCTACGGTGTCGATGTACTCGTTAATATCCATCATCGGTTGAGCTTTTTTCAATGCCGTTGTACTCATAATATATTCTACCCGATACCGCCTAAAACAACACTTCAGGTAATAAAAATTACCAGAGACTTTCTGCTAACCTGAGCAGTTTCTTACTCTACTAAACTGGTGCCCCAATTTATAACTGACGAAATGTCAGTGGCACTAAAAGAGCAGTCAACCTAATTCACATTAGTTGATTGATTGGTGTTTTATTCCGTTCTTTGTAGTATTTAGCTTACATAACGGCAGTGTGATCGAACAGGAACGTTTATATTAGCAGCCATACAGTCTACATTGGATGCTTACTGACTGACGGACCTACGGACCAACCAACTAGAAAGGCACACATTGAAATGTAAACAGTATATAGACATTAAATGTTACCACAAAGTCGTCAAGAGTTTTCGGTTAATGTGATATGACACAAACATACATTTTTATATCAACAAAAAAACGGGCAAACAAGTGGAATGCACCACGTTTTTGAGTCATATCAAATATTTGCTCAAACAATTTATCTATGGACGTTAAAGAGCACTTAGATCAGAAGAATAGAATTAATGTTCCGTATCCAGAGGGAGTTTCCTTTTACACTAATTACACAAACACACCCATTATAAACTGAGACTTGGAACCAAAATTACAATTCCTTGATATTCCACAATATCGATGTTTAGGTGAGGAAAATAGCTGAAATGATGTGCCTAGTGGTGTTATCGCATTGCGCCACTCAGCAACTGGGCATCGATAGTTCATACAATTGCGTGATAAGTACGGTCTAACCAGCATACAGTTTTTGGATCACACATTCAAAGCACAAATAATTAAGACTTAAATGAATAAAACTGAATAACATTGGTTTAAAAATAGCAGTAAAAAGTATTTGCAAAAAAGATCATATCAATTGAGAATTTGAACACAGATTCATTTTTTTTAAGGTTAAAGGCATATTTCTAGATTGCATGTTCCAAATTAAGACAGTGTTTTGCCCTTTGTTTAAAATACCCAAGCAGCCTAGTGAACGAGTGAACGCACACGAACTAAGTGAAGAAGTTTTAAGACACGACTTTGTTCGATTATGAAATAAGCTACTTGACAGTAGCGTTTGTTTTGGCAAGTGAACATGGTTTTCTGTTTGAGTAAATTATATAATACCTTGATCCTAGTTATGTTTCTGATTGATATGGCGAATTCCAAATATCAATTAATTAACGTCAAATACTGAAACACTGAAATTGGTAAAAAATGAATCAGCCAAAATTAACTCAAGGGGAACATTCCTTCCGGTATAGAGCTGATAAATGTTACTTTAAGAGGTTATTTCACTCACAGGACAGAGCTAGAGGAGGTATTAGGATGACAGGATGATCACTAAACCAGCCTGATACCTTCGACAGCTGGCCGCAAGACTAATAACCGCCAGCCAAACCACATACGAGACACTTAAATAGTAATCAATTTGCCACCTTGTGCCATGTCAATACAAAATTGATATTGCGTTACGGTTCTATGTCTGTTTTTCAGCCTTATTAACGTGCAACTCTTCAATGGGTACGTTCATTCTTGATCTTTGCTTTTTTTTTGTATGTTAGAGTGTTATTCCGGTTTTGACTTTTAAATTAGATCACAAGTATTAGATAAACATGACACAATCGATGGCAGTCTTTGAACAAAGCATTGGTTTTTATGGTCGACTTAAATCATTGGGTAAGTTGACACCCAAACTACAAGCTATCTGTTAGATTCAGAGATACGCGATGGACGTGTTTAAGACTGTGGCCAACTTGATTTGTTTGTCATAAGTTCTGATGATGTGGTGGCTTTTATGCCTGTTATGTACATGCAGCCTATATGTCTTAGTCAGTCAACTGTGCAAATGCCCTTCTCTGTGTGTAACCCATCCTTCTTCCGTCGTATAGTCTGCTCTGTGAATAGGCACAAGGTTTATACGCTCTTTAGCTTGTTATATAGTTTAAGCCCCCTACATTATGGCAAGCCGTTTTATCACTCCTACCGTTATTATGCATATGTTGAATTAGTTTTGCTTTTATTTTACTTATGTGCAATTTTTTTTCACATATGTCGAAAAGAGTTCAACATATGTAGAATAAAGGTAGAATTGATACAATGGCTTGCCATACTAGAACACTGATACAAACTTAGACATGGCGCACAAAATTCTTTGGAGAGGTGACGCCAATACATTAAATTATGCATGCATGTATGTATGCTGCCATTTTTTTGCTTTTGTCGAAATTTTGAAGAAAAAAAAAAAAACGCTCAAAGTATGACCGTAAATTTATATTGTCAAACCAAAACATGGCCAAGGATTAGTTTCATTTTATTAAACCGGGAGCAGTCTTGTCTATATGACTCACGTACAGCCCGCTTGGTTATAAACCAGGACCATTTTGAATGTAGTGATATTCGCTAAAACGGCGTAAATTGTGCGGTCATTTGTCAGCGAATAACAGCTGTATAAATACACCGGGACTATGCTATGATGCGATAAAGCTGTATATCAATCCAATGCTCTTCTGACGATACGAGATTCACCGTAACCAAACAAACTAAAAAATTATAAAGATACTAACAAGTTAAATCGTTCTTTAATGATATCATTGTTCAGTTTTTTGTTGACCTACATAACACATTTTCAAATTTGAATGCACTTGGCTTTTTCTAGTAAATGTAGAAGCCCCTCGTGACTTCACTGTAAGGCAGTTATGGCGCTGGTTTACCCCAGTTCCAAGTCTGCGTTGAAAGCTATATGATCCTTGATGGTTATAAAATGATTTGGTTTATGTTAGGGGTCGATTGAAATTCACAGTTGTTTTCGATATTAGTCTGCCAAGTTTTCACAGCTTGGCGACTGTGGACATCCTCCGTTGACTATCGTGTCACATTGCAATTTCCGGTCAGGAATTAGCTCCCGTTCTATCAATGCTGTCGTGCTGAGTTTACGCGGAAATAACTTCCTTTATAAACTTACCGTTTTGTTCTGCAGAACTCAGTTCTTGATTATAACACGCCGAAATTCGGATCTAGAATTTTTGTCTCCGCTTTGCCTTTTTCCTCTCCGTCCGTCTTATTGGTATCTGTAACAAACGTAATGCTGAGACATTAGGCAGCTAATAGTGTGGTAGTTTTTCTTTTCAGCCAGTACCGCCCAATCAACGTATATATTCGAAAGCGAAGAGAACCGTACTTTGGATCTCGAAAATAGGTTAGAGTTTATGTACATTCTACAATCTCGAAAAATTACTCTCAGTTACAAGTTAACAAAGGTATAGACGAACCTTCTAACATTTTGTTAAGCATAGCTTTTTCTCTCATGAACTAGTTGGCATGTCTTTGCATATTTCTAGACCTCAAATTCTCTTCAGAATGAATCACTAGTCTGGAAACTTTTTGCTGCGTTTTACTTAAAATCAGTCAACAGTATGCAAGTTAAACAATTTATACAGCACCATATTTTTAACACACTACAGAAAGTTTGGGTCGAGTCTTGCGATTCCGACCAAAAAAGCCAGCGAGAAATATCGAATTTTGTATCCATATTTCATAAATTACCCTAAAACCTGCAATTTTTCAACACACGGGAAAACGATAACCCTGTGTGTGCTTTCGTCTTTCTTTGGTTGTATGTTTTAGAGGTTCTCTTAATTCCCCAACACTGAAGGTGTACCGGCACAATCGTTGACGGAATGCTCCCTGGACGTCACAGACAGCACAAGCAACATGACAAATAGAGGAGACATAGACACAATAACAATCAGGCTTCTGAACCTGTGCGGTTTGGGTCAAAATATAAATTAACAGAATGTTGCCCATCCCCAAGCTATTTGACTCATGTGAACGTGGGCCAGCCCTATATTCTTCTATACGAATAAGTCGGTTCAAATGGATCAGGAATTAGTTCTTACAATTCTTTGGTTTAAAAAAGGTCACATCCGCGAATGTCTGTTTAAATAAAAGACTGCTCAGATGGCAAAAAAATTTATTTTTTTTATATTTTGTTTTTAAACTGCATAAAAAATAATGCTTCTTGGGGGTTTCGAATTGTCGCTAAATAACGATCTTACAACTCCGGTGTTTTAGTAGTCATCGTGTGCAGTTTGAATGTTTTTCCACATATGGAATAGAAACAGCAACATTACTACCAGAATTCCTCCAGAAAAAAACAACAAATACCATTGGTTCTAAAATACAATAATTGTAATATTTCGATAATCATAACATCTCGTCTTAACAGATTTAACAGTCATCGAATGCACCCCAATAAATGCAATTCATGAGTTGGATTAAATTTGCACATCAAAAATGTAATTTAACAGAAATAATTTAGTGCATTATTAAAGCATGCAGAGAGTGTTGTAGGGTAAAATCAGAGCGCCACCTAGTATGTGTTTACAATGAACAATAGGAGAGTGTTCCTAGTGTGAGATAGTGTCGTTCAGTTTGTTAGAAGGGACGGAAATCTATGCCAAGTGTTGTTTGGAAACCCCACGATTTTGTTGCTAAGAATGGTGATTGGATCTGGTAAACTGTAATCGGATGTGAATGGAAATATGATATGCTGTGGCCATTACGTTTGTAGTTTAACAACATCGTGTGCATTAGGCTTACAAATTAAAGAACTCAATTCCTTTTTACTAAAAAGTAATACTTAAGACCAATTTGCAAGGAAAATGAATATGAATGTTAAATGATGTTCAATTTAAAAACTACATGTTTACTGCATTATTGTACATTAATAACAATGCTAACATGCAATTGTCTGTTGAATAAAACTCAGTGAGACATTTGATAAGCTGCAATACATCACCATTATGTCCATCATAATTGTAAAGAATTACATGCATCCTTGGCCAATCAGTTTAAACTCTCTACTGCATAAATGGAGTCAGGACATCGATTTATCACTCGAAGTCCCTCTTTGTATCCAAACCCGAGACACACATTACGCTATTTTACAGAAAAACCATGACGTCGCTATCCCGGCAGAACAATACGGACAACTATCGTAAGCAATCAAATCAGCCCGACTGATAATTAAATCTTATTCAAAGAACTTGTTATGCACAACCATTGATATGATAGACACTGGGACGAAGGAGTTTAGCTCCGAGGTTTTTAAATTACTGTTACAACATTTGAAGATGTCGAAACCACTTGAGTGGTATGGTGGAACAAGAAGCATCTTAACGAATTTTAAAAATCTAAAATATAACTTCTATAAGAAATTCTTTCTAATTTGAATATTGCTTATCCTAATTTCGTGTTAATTTCCTAGTAAGCTTTTTTTGACAATTGTCTCGATATTATATCACAAATAATCGCTTGATTGTATGCAGCATTAAATCATAAGAACAATACTCAGGGCAGATACGTCCGTGAAAGCTTTTATCATTGAAATTTGTTTTAAAATGTACCCTTGTTTGTTACTCTTATTTTTCTACGATGGTTTGACATTTTTTTCAAAACTTGAATTATATTCCTCAAATATAGGAATATGGTTTTTCTAAATTCTAGTTAGTTTTTGTACAATTGATAAAAATATATGTAAAAAAGTAAACATGCTCTTAAAAAAGTATTTGCTAAATATCTTCAAAACAAAAATCAACTAAAAAGTTGCATGACTGATTTTTGGAAACTGTCTTCAAGTTTGTCTGTGCCAAATTTCAAAGACATTACGAGAAATAAACGATTTGAATGATAAAAATGAAGAAACATGAAAGCTGAGCAAACAGCTTGAACGTATGTAAATAATTGAACTCCCGGTTGTTTTAAGATTAGTCCAATAAATTTAATAAACAACATGTTTTCTTTACTTGAATGAAGAGGCGAAATAGGGTTTTATCTATTGCATTCATTTTTTTTATACATAATTTTTAAACAATGTCTTGGTTTAACTCAGAAATTTGAGTGACGTCGGCATCACAGATTTCGTTGACACCTTTGTTAATGACTATCAGTAGGCGTCTTACTGGGGCCTTTAGTAGTATGTATAAATGTGTGTTCTACCACCCACAAACATCTGTTGTCCATGTGTACTGTTCATTTCATATACACATCTCCAACGGTCATGGAATTGATCTGTTGGCCTTTCGCTAATTGGTTTGTGGTAACAGCCAGCAGGTAGTCATAAAACTGATATTTCCATCAACGTTTCAACCGCAAAAACACATTTTGACCCCGATTACAAAATCAACCACTGTAACAGAGGTATTGATTCTTTTCTGTCCGCTACACAGAATACTTTCACCAATTGAGTATAATGCCATTTTTAACTCACACCATCAGTAGATAATAACACGAAATTATAAAACAACACATATTTGTATTGTTCTGCTTGCTAAAGTCTAGTCTATGTACACCTTTACTATTGTTATGAACTGTACTTGGGCATTCTTCTGCCTGCAGCCAGTTTATTTAAAACACTGCACGTCAAGTTGATTACATTAATGACCAGTCAGTGTGGATATCACCTGCGATAGAAACAAACATCTGTAAAGTTCAACAAGTGCAACGCGCAACCTTATACACAAACAAGGTACACATCTCAAAGTTCACCAGCCTATCAAGGGTTATTTAGCACATATAAATACGGAGAGTCAGCGTCTTGAGCAGCAAAGAAAGGCCACAGAACCAGGCGCACTGGGTGCAGGGGGTGCGCTGGGGGTGCGCGAGTCGAGTTTGGAAGCGGCGGCGCCAGACATGACAACCACAGACTTTGCGCCTTGGCCTTGAGACCCTTAGTTAGCCAAAACCAGCGGCTAAGTGACACTTTATTCGCGTTCGATTAACATCATATTATTGGCATGAAATACCAAATATACTCAAACATGCAGTGTATGTATATTATTGTATATTATTGTGTGGCACAAGAGATTGTTTGTTTGTTTGTTTGTTTGATTGGTGTTTAACGTCGTACTCAAGGGTATTTCACTTATATGACGACGGACA